>VDFB02043752.1:0-91306 GCA_007258455.2 Sequoia sempervirens
TTGTAATGTACCCTTCCAGTTGACATCTCTCAGTGCTTAAGATTAGCCTATTATGTGACCCTCGTAGGTTGATAGGATGAATAGAGGGTCTTGTTGGAGCTTGGCTTGGCTTCAGTTGTCAGAATCTACCAGTTTGGCTTTCGTTCGGGGTCGTTCAGACATCATTTGCTTGACTTACTATTTTTAGTAAGTGAAGTCACTCAGCGGAGCACCCCTGCTATTTTTAGCAGTATGGTCTGGTCGTATGCAGATTCAATCACTTATCCTCCGGCTTCAAACGGTTCGTTAATCGGACTTATTTTGAGGAAGATATTAATATTTATCTGTCAAAATAAATATTAATTATTTTGAAGCTTATATTATAAAGTTTTAATATTATTTAATATTATAACTTAAGTGATTATTTTAAGGGGTCGACCATCATTAAGAAGGGGACCATTTTTAATTAATCATTTTAATTAAAAAGAGGCGTCCAACTATGGAATTATTAAAAGAAGAATTTGAACTTTATTTAAATGATGCTTTTTTGAGAAAAGTCGACGACCTTATGAATATAAGGATTTTCATTGTGAAAAACATCATTATGTTATGAAAATCGACTTTGAACAATTCTTCCTTCAGAGAACGGAGCCAAGGGTTTCAGTTATCTATTTTGCATTGGAGAACGAGCCATCTTCAGTGTTGCAGTTCAAAGGCTGTGAAATATCAGCTGATTTATTGCTTGTCAGAGAGATAGCTTCATCCAGAAGTTATTACAGAGCCTATTCAGAAGATCCATTTGTCCAGAGATTTATCCAGTTTCATCAGGGGGAGATAAAAATCATTGGCGACTGGTTTGATTTGTTGTTTGGCATCCATTTCCAAACTGTACGGAATTCTTATTGCTGCAGCTGGGGCCGTACCATCAAGTACAGGGCCGTACTTTTCATCTAGGGAAAAGCGCCTTCACTTTTTGCTTTCTGACTTCATCAAATGGGGCGCATATACCTCTGGGTTCGTTGGCAATCATCTGTCAGAGGGAGAAAGTGATTTTATTGATAGCCGTGCCATTTCTTCATCATTTCAGGCGGCTGCAATCAGCAAACCAGGTTTTTGAATAATGCAAATCAGCTTCTTGTTTTTGGTCTGCATGTAGGGTTTTCAATATTGTAGGACATATGAGGCATCGTGCTTCTTCGCGAGCGCAAACAAACCTACTTGACCCACCCCTTTACGAGGAAGGCGGGAGGCGGAGGAGTATTTGAAGAAGAAGAGGAACCAAGGTATGCTGATTTGGTTATGGAAACAAATGAGGAGTGGGAGTTGTTGACACCACAAGTGTGTGAGCGCATGAACTTTGACAAGTTTGTGAATAAGAGGAGAGAATACTACAAGTCTAGATAGGAGCGAAGACCTCAGAACCAAAATAAGGAACTTAAGTAGGCTACTAGCAAGCTTAGCTACCCATGTTTGATGGCAGTGGGAAGGTTACAGCCTAGTCATGGATTCACAAGTTGGATACAATCTTGATGCTTCGACCCATGAAAGAAGAAGAAGCTATCAAATATGCCACTTTACATTTGGAGGGTGTAGTACACGAATGGTGGTATCATGGGCTAGTTACATTGCAGCATAGCCGGATTACATCCTACCATGAGTTTGTGGATATAGACTAGTTGAACACTTTGATAGAAAGGACCCAAAGTCCTACTTCAGAGACTTGGCCTAGCTTAAGCAGGTTGGTAGTGTTGTGACCTTTTCACACATCACCCCATTCAAAATGGGGACCCCCTAATTTTTGCTTCATTCCTGTCTTTTGGCGTTGGTTTTCCTGCTGTCTCTCTCTTTTTTGCTTGCCTATCCGGGGATGTGCCCATCTTTTGGGCTTAAATGGAAATTTTGGCTAAGTCTATTGAATTTAGGGTTTGCATTCTTTAGGCCAGTTTGAGCTCAAATTGGGTGAGCGAATTGAAGTCTGAGCTTAGCATTGCTGTCAGAAGGCTTTAGGCAGGTTCCCACTGAATTTTCATTGAATTCTGACAACTTACTATTTTTACTAAGTACCAATTTGGGGGCCTATTTTCTAGGGTTTTTCAAATTCTGACTGTTGCACTGCACTTAGAATGCTTAGAACTCCTCACTTGCAAAATCTGAGGGCGAACGGACAACTTTCTATTTTTAGCAGTCAGAGCCAATTTTAGGGTTTACATGTGTGCTCTTTCAATGCATGTCTGGAGAATCTTTTTGGGTTTTTCGAGACCTTCACAATGGTATAACATGCAAGCCAAGATGATAACTTTCAACAGTCCTGACTTCGGAAGCCATTTTTAGGGTTTGTATGTATGATTTTTCGATGCATGTCAGGATATTCTTTATGGGTTTTTTGAGAGCTTCGCAATGATGTGACATGCAAGACAAGCTGATCATTTTTCAAGAACTTACTATTTTTAGCCAGTGCTCGCATGCGAACCAGTTTTTTGGGTTTTTCTGGGTTTTTTGAGATCTCTCGGGCAATATGATATGCAAACACATCCGGCAGGTGGATGGTCACTATTTCAGGCATTTACTATTTTTAGCAGGATCACTCCAGCAACTCCCAGCACTTCAGTCTCACGAATAGAGCATCATGCAACAGAAACGGGGTCAAACAGAGGTTATTTGACGCACATGCAAGTCAGATTAGGGTTTCCAGCTTCGAGACTCAAAATGAGGGGTAAAACACCAAAATCTCGGAAAACTGATGTATCCCATCATGATCAACATCCTTCAAGCAATCCACTAGTGAAATTTGAGCGCAATCTGAGTATTTACTATTTATAGTAAGCCACCTCCAGAACTAGGCTATAAATAGCAGGTTAGCACGAAGTACCAGTGTGAACAGGCCAAACAAGTTACGAGGATCCCATGGAACAAATTTCAAGTCAAATAGAGTTGCAAAAGTTCGAAAATCAAGCAATTACTATAAATAGCAGGTCAGCACGGATGGCAGGTGTGAACATGATAGTTAGGTTATAAGGTCAAGTTGAGCAAAAATCAGGTCTTCAGAAGTGGAAAATCCATGAAAATCATAAAGACTTCGAAACTTTTCTAAAAATAGCAAACTAGGGTAAGCCGAGGGTAGCATGAAATTTCCTAAGTCATGAAGAATTAGGAGCTCAACACTCTCAATCAGAAGCTCACACCCTCAAATCCACCCTAAGATGAAGAAACTGGATGAAAATTTTGCTAAGTTTGGAAAAATGGAAGCTCAGGGGGTCAAATACGCCCTAGCTTGAAGAGGATGAGTTGAGAAATTTTCTAAGTTATGTGAAATGGGAGGAGATCCCCCCCAATGCGCCCAACTTGCATGGTGGCATCAAAAATTTCCTAAGGCATGACAAATGAAAGCTTCCCTAGCCAGATGCGCCCCTCAAATGGATGCTCCACGAAATATTAGGCAAATTTTGATTTTCAAATTACAAATTACAAACCAATGCACTCGTTAAGGTTAGCAGCTAAACCAAAACGTGCTGAAGCAACTCTAACCAGAATGTACACCAGGATCCCGATGTGGGCAAGGTGTGAGCATTGGTCAGAGGATCTAAATCAAATTGCTTATGCGGGAACTCTAACCAAGAATGGCGCCGATGATGGCGAGCATGTGGTCGAGGATCTTCTACACGAGTCTTGAAAGGGAACTCGACACCAAGTATGTGCTACCCAATCCAGTATGGAGTGAGGGGCGACCATATGGTGGAGTGTTACAAAGTACAATGCTTGAAAGAAAGACGGAAAAGCTGAAAGTACTCAACACCCAGAATGTGCTTGCTAACCCAGAGTGGGAAAGTAGCTACCATAGGGCGGAGGTAAATTAAATACAATATCAAATGCTGAAAGTAAGAAGAGCATTACAATTTGATAAAGCAAGACTCTAAATTGCTGTCAGTACTACTGCCAGCTTACAATATGAAAGATGATATCTTGCTAACAATGCGAATCAGCATATAAACAGAGTTGCAACAATATTAGAGAATTTCTTTGCTGAGAAGTAAAGCTTAAAACTGAAAGAGCACTAAACAGATCCAACCTCTTTTCAACTTGGGCAATTCCCAATGAAGCCACCGCAAAGTCTTTGAGAACTCTCAACACCCGTCCAAGAATGAAGATGCAGATTTCTCCAAACTATTATGACAGCCCTGTATTTTTCATCATATAACCAGCAGCATATAGATTTCTTGAATAGCTCGAAACTCCCTTACTACTTACTCAAATGGCATGATATTGAATGCAAAAACACTACTAGCATGAGGGCGCTCAAACTAACAACAAAAAACAGACTTAAAAAGCAAACATTGTTTAATGCACAATTCTCAAGATAAAGCAGATGGTACGGCCAAGCACAGGGGCGATTTTTCTTTATAAAATCATATACTTCTCTAAAAAATCCACAACCTGGCACAAAAGGGCGCCTAGCCTAGACAGAAGGATTTATGCAATACCCATAACAATTATTTTTGTATTTTTTGATTTACGAATGAAAACACGGATCTGCTGTAGCTAAAATGCAATTTCTAGGAATTAGCTAATATGCAATAATCTGATCTAGACAGCCACAAGCTGATTACAATGCACACAACTCAAAGCAAACTTCACAAACTAGACTAAATCACCACTAGTTGCTGTATTGCAAGCAAGAAGCAATGCCCGAGCTAGGAGGCCTTCATTCCTCGAAGCAGTTCCAGAGCCAAACCGACAACATAACGATATTGTAGACAAAAGATAATCCAATGATGATCAAAGGCTCCCTTTTATAATTTTTGGTTGACTCATCTCGAAACCCTAACCTTCTCTTTTGAGTCAAACCCTAATTCCTCCATAGGTGGCGTCCCACTTTTCCAAGCAACTTGTCTTTTAATATCATTTTAATCTTTCCTTGAAAATGGCGTCCACTTTAAGCTTATAATAAACTTCATAAAAGATATAATTAATTCTCTTTAATGAAGCGCCACCCTTAAAGAACATCTTTTAAAAAGACTTAAAGTGAAGAAGCTAGGCTAAGGGGGTCAACGTTAAATTATAACATTAAAACGTGACTTTAATTAAATAGCTCAACTTATCTCTCAAATGTGCCCCGAAGCCATAAATGAAAAGCCAACTGATCAAACTGAAGTAGGAAGTCAACCATGCTAAACCCAACTGTAAAACTGCCAGAAATAGAATTTACTAAAAATAGTAAATTCCTGAAGATGCTAGAATGCCAAGACGAACATACCACTATGAAGCTCTTGAAAACCCAGAAAGAATCCGCCATTTAACCAACAACTCAGAGCAGAACATCTTCAAAATAGGAAACCCTAATTTTACCTTCGACTAGCCTTGGTCTCGGAAAAGCCAGCGGTCACTAGAAATATCGGGTTTGAGAAGGACATTACACTCCCCATTAATCGCCTTAAAAGCTTGAAGAGGTGTAAGGCCCCACCTTGCATGTGATTAGTAAAGCCCTAATATGTTTTATGTGATCCTAAATAGATGGTAAGATGTATTATGGATGACAAATAGTGTGATTATTTGATAATATTCTTGCTTATGCTACCGTGAATGTAAGACCCTGTTTCGTATCCCCCTTTTTATTTCAATCAAACAAGTAGTTAGATGATAATTATGATGAAATGAATGATAAAACTCTTTTTAGGATTCATGGGCATTAACCTTGATTTAATTATGATAGATGCACATGTGAATTGTTGGATATAACTTGAAAGAGCTGGGTTATTTGGCATATTAAATTTTGGTAAATGGTTCATCATTAATGTTATAGGAGTTTAAAATGAATTACTAAGGTGGTAAAACAAAATGATGGAGTGACTATTTCATTGACTATATTCTTGTATTGGAGTAAGTGTGTATTTCCTTTGATTATAATAAAAATTGAATTGTTAGGTTCATTTGATGTATTAATGAGTAAATAGTTCATGAGTGAAAATTATGTGAATTGGATTAGCTAATAATATGAAGAGATATATAATCCAATCATGCTGACCTTGGTAATGTGCAGGAATCGAATATGCAAATAGGAGGATAGATAAATATTGGAATCAAATCAAATTCATCTTTGGGAAGTTCTAAGTGTAGCCCTATTTGACTTAGAAGGGTTTGAGGTTTTATTATTGATTGGGTGATTATGTTTGAGTAGAATCCAATTGTAGGACATGTGATGTGAGTTTGGTTGGGGTTGGAACCCTTGGTTAGGATCAAAATTCGTATGGATTTTTGTGAGGGTTTTAAAAAGGGATTATTGAATCAATTTCCTTGGTTTTTGAACAAGAATAGACCCCTAGGACCTATACCTATGGGTTTGGAACCTTTTTGACACATGTGAACTTGTCCTTGGAGTGTGAAAAGACCCCTCAAAAGTCCACATTCATGAATGTGTTGGGGCTTCGGAAGAGTGACTTGTCACTCTCAACCTCCTACTCTCCAAAAGTTCTTGGAATTAGCACAAGACTCACACGTGTGAGCACTTGTGGGAAAGAGTGTAGGTTTGGAGGATCCCTATATATCTCAAGAAGATGGAAGATTTGGGCATTGCCCACTTCTCCTTTTGGAGAACTCAAGTTGAGATAGAAGAAAGGATGGGAAGAGGAGAGGAGTCCTCCTTCAAAGGAGAGAATGACTAGGATGGCAGGAATTGGAGAGGAAAGAAGGATAAGAGAGTTTAATCTCCCCACTTAAAGAAAGAGATAAGTTTCCTTGCTTCCATTTTTGCTTGTTTATTTGTTGCAAGAAGGTGGCATGTTGTATAGATCATGGTTGAAACTAGAGAATAGAAAACCTAGATGCATGAAATTTGGTGTTGTGCTATTCTTATTCCTTGTAAAAATTTCAAAATAGCTCCATTTATCATCTTGGAGCTAGAAGACTTCTTGCTCGGGGGTATGGCTAGAGCCCACGAGGCTCCATGACGCTATTACGGTAGGGTGGAGGGCAAGCCTTTTTTATTTGGGTGTTAATCAATGCAATTCTTAAAATTAATTTGTAATATGGAAAGTTTTTGTTTTGTTATATATCACGAAAGAAAATGAAAAGAAAAAAAGGGCAAGGTTGTATTCTTGACACATGGTATCCATGTTATTATATTTTAGTATTGGGTGAAATGAGAAGTTAGCATATTGTAAAAGAGAAATCTTAAAAATGAAAATCTGGGTTGTTGTATCATAGCCCTTTTGTGTATGAAAAGCATTGTGTATGATGAAGGTAGCAAACTTCTTGTTATGAGGGGTTAGAGGGAAAAGGGCAAACTTTATTTACATATGTGTATTCTGATTTTTAACTATTATTTGTAAATCTTGGAAGCTAATATTCTATTATAGAATGAAATAATGAGAAGAGAGGACTTATCCATGCGCATAATATTTGTGTCAATTTAATGTAAAATTTGAATATGGAAAGTTTATGTAAAATGGTAGTTTCTTACTGTAAAACAAAGGAATAAGTACTCATTTTGTTGAATCAAGATAAACATAAGGACAATGGAAAAGTATATTCATGCAGATTCAAAAAGGGTATGCACAAACTAGATTTAAGAACATAAATTTGCTATTATTGCATAGGCAAGTATATTCATGGAGTAACTCTAAAAGAGGAAGCATATCTGAAATCTCCCAGTTAATATGATCTTAATAAACTTGATTATTTCTGGTGCCTCAATTCGACCACCATTGTTAAAGACTGGGGAAATCTTAAGCTCTGCCACTTGAAAGCAGCAGGTTATGTCTTTCAATCCAAAGAGGCCGACTTCATCTTGCACAGTAACTATGGTAGCCATAACAGTGCCTGCAGAAGGGCCACAGGCTCCTTTGGAGGTTGGCATCCCCTCCATATTTCCTTTACTTTTCTGCTCGGTATGCATATGTCAAGGAAACAATAAACGTTAAACCAAAGATATTTAACCCTTCGTGCATACATGCTTAGTTTTGAACAACCTGGTTAAAGTCGAATGTATACGCCATTTTTCAGCTATGTTGATGTTAGTGCAATCAATCTGGGGATGTCGTATCAGCCACATTTTCCCTGCGAATCCACAACATTAAGTTTAGATTTTGTAGCGATGTGAATTAAGCTGTAGAAGTATGGTAGAGAAGGGGTTAGTATCTAGGTACTCTGAGTCGAGAATAGTATGGAAAAAGGGAAGATAGAGAAAAGAGAGAGACAGTTGGCCCCTCTTTCCAAACCACAACTCACCCTACCCAGTCCACGGATCACATTTAGATGCTAATGTGGTCATCTAGATTGGGAGGGTTACATTGAATGGTCATTTCGTAAACTTGGCCTATCGTTCCACCATTGGCTACTTTTAGATTTGTTACTATGAAGGAAGTCGATATGCTGGGTGATTGATCTCATAACACTAAACTCGGGTCGATGGTACTTGTACCAAGGAAAGGTGTCAAAGTAAATACCTCTGTTAGGTTGCCTTCTGCTCGTTGCAGATTCTCAGACCTATCACCTGTGTTCCTTTCCATGTATGAGGTGAAATATCTAATCTGAATTGAAGACTGATTCATTGCACAATGCCAATCTAGCCTACGTTCATTGGTACCCTAGAGTCGACCTGTAAGAAGAATGATGATCTTTCCTTTCATATGTCAGGAATAGTCAACTTCTAGATTGTCATATGGCAGAGGTGGGTGGAGTAGTAAATTTAAATCTGCCCAGCATATTAAAGGCAGTATGGGCATGCCAACTGAAGACTTATGCAGATATTCTCTAATAATGTGGTGACGTCAGATATACATGACCAGTTTTAATGTCAACTTCATAATGCAAGATTTGTGTTAATTCCTAGATCGAGTTAATGTCAGCAGGACTTAGAAATTAATATATAGTTTTAGACTTGTATACTCTCTGATTGCTGGGTGATTAATGGCTGCTAGAAATAGATTTTGTCCACTGTAAATCTCTGAACCACCTCACCATATCTGAAGCACCATAAATTATGGTGGGAAGTTTCTTATGGGCTTCAACGTTGAAATTATTATTTCCTTTAGATTAAATTTGATTACATAGTTGTTATTTAAGTAAATTTTATACCCAATATTAAATTACCCAAGGGACAATAACATTATAATTTCCCAAGACGTATTTGCCAAATGAATAAATAAATATATATATATCTTTTAGGGATGACCAAATAAGGGTAGGATTGTATCTTGGCTTGGTTGGGTCTGACTGTTACCTACATCCAGCATTCCTACTGAGTAGGGAGGAAAGGAAAAGAAAAATAATGTTGAATCGATGTATATCTGCATTGAAAACTGGTTGATTGTGTGTCAGATTTATGGCGCATCATCCAATCCATCTTGGTGAGAATTAATCCGTTTCAGGCACAGACTGACAGCAAGTCCTTAGTCTTAGCCCTATAACAAGATATTACGGTTAGAATCATAAATTATTCTAAGTACAATTTACAAATTACTAAGAGATTGTTTGCTAATTAGATATCAACGATACTATTTTTTTTAGTGAATTAAATACTGATATTACCCTCACCGTGGAATACCAGTATCCTTGCTAACTATTATAGATGTAGTGCCTCTCATGTTATTGCTACTCTTATGATACTGATTATGTTTTGATGCATACTCGAGACCTCGATGGTGATTGTTTCACCTATTTGACTTGTGTGTTTTGTTTGGATGCACATGATACTGTTTTATGATGTTGATGATATAATGATGCATAGTGTTCATCTCTACCTGATTATGCGATATTGTGTGGTTAATTAAATTGATTAATGCTTACTTCATGATGTTTATGATGATGTGTTAATTGTTTGAGAGTCGGGTGAAAGGGACAGTGTTGCATCGCTCATCCGTGAGCGCCCTGCTACACTGCAATTCTCTCTCACGGTGTGTTTGGCATGGAATATATATGTTGTTTTGACACTTGGTCTTATGCAGGATTGCAGGTACAGGGCACCGACTCCACCCGCACCATCGGGTCTGAGCGTGCCCAACATACCCAATGGTTATGATGTGGTTTAAGGATTTGACAAGAAAGTATCCTCGTCCTAGTCCATCACCCCATCACTGTGTCTAACGTCGTCATCCGTTTGTGACCTTGTTCTTGTCTTGGTATTGTTTTGTTTGAGTTGTTCCTTTTTAATTGGTCATTTAATGTTGATCTATGTTGTCGTTTGAATTAATTGGTTAATTAATGTGTTTCAATTATTTTTGCATGGTCAAGATTCATTGTTGTCGGGTGTTGATTGGGTTATGTTGCTCATAGTACTAACGTGATTTAATTAAAATATTAAATCAAATTGTTAAATTATTAAGAGTATTTAATTAATTAATTATTAATTAATTAAAAGAGGATAATAATTTAATAGCTTATAATATTATTCCTTTATTAAAGATGAAAAAGAAAATGTAAATAAAGCATAAATTTGTATTTATAAATAATATTTAATTTTAAATTTAATTGAGCTTATTTACAAATTTAAAATATTGAGATTTTTTTTTTAAAAAAAAAGGGGGGTTTATAAATAAAATATCAAAATAGACTTAATGCATATATTATATTGGGAGGATAAATTTTTTTTAAAATAAAATAATAACAATAAATTATGAAATAAGTAATGATGTAAAGTATTAAAAATAGGGTGAAAATTATTGTCCGAAGTTTTAAGCACAGTAACAGGTGGTAATACAGGAAACAATCAAGTTGCGGGTGCACCCTCAGTGTAAATAAAATTTCAAAGTTGCTATCATCCATAGTTGTAAAGCGGAGAGAGGTTCTTATTTATTTGAAATTTTTGATAAGCGGAAAAGGGATAAAGGTGGAAAGGAAAAAGAAAAGAAAAATTGAACACCGCGGTGTGCTACGGTAAGAGTGGAGGCGAAGAAGATATCAGTCGAGGGAAGCATTTTATTATTACCCCAAAATTAAAATTTTGTTACACTTAGACATTTGAGAAAATGAGTAAAGAATCTTGTCAAATCAATGAAAAAGGTCAATTTGGGTGTGCATGTCTTGCATGGAGGTCAAACACAAATTTTCCAATTTAAGCGATCTGGGTCTGCTAGAGCAACTTAACCGACCAGATCTCAATTTTCATCCCTAAATTTTAGGAAAAGCTGCTATTTTTTAGAAATTTTCTAAAATGATAAGTTTTCACGGGTTTCTGAGTTTCTTTAAAGAAGCGAGATCTTGTAAAATTTTTCTAAAAATGAAAGTTGGTCGACAGTCGAAGCGATTTTCCCCAATTGGCTCAAAATGTGTCCGTATCAGGCTGGTGCAGTCAGAATCTTAAAATAATTAGTTTTGCCCTACTGGGTCTATTCAGCTTTTTCAGAAGCATATCTGGAGTTCCGAGGTCATCAATGGAGGTCATCCGGCTGCCAGGCGTTAATTTTAGCATTCAAAACTTCCGGCAGAAGGTAAAATGATGAACATGCACGAAGATCGAGGAAGAAAAGTGAAAAGTCATGAAAATTTTCTAAGTCTACTAGGTTTGGGCGCCCCAGTTGAAGAAAGGCGCCCACCTTTTCAGGGTGCCAGATGAAGGAATTAGGGTTTGGATCCCCAATAGAAGTTGCTCAGTTTTCAGTCAGCTTCGCGATGGATATCCCCGTCAGAGCATCTGATGATCCAGTCTCCGGCAAATTCAAGTCAAAGTAGAAGGTATGAAGTGAAAATCTGAAACTTGAAGTTGAATAAATTATGAATTTTTCTAAGTCTGGAGAAACTAGGCGCCCTAAGAAGAGAAAGGCGCCCAACTTTTCAAGGGTGCAGACAGAGAAATTTAACGTTCGAAATTACAGCAGGATGTCTTGAGAATTCAATGGCTTTGCGATGAGAGCTGTCCGGCCGCGACAAAGCGGAGCTCGGTCATAAATTCAAAGGTGACGAGAAGGTCAAATGAGAGAGGTAAAAGAAATTCAAGCAAAGTGAAAGGTGAAAAATAAAACTAAGTATTTGGTAAAACTTGATCCAAGATAAGCGCCCAACCTTTTGAAGGTAATCCACTTTTGACAAGCGTGTCTCTCGACACCCCTTCATTCTCCAGTCGGCTTGATGAAACCATGACCATCGGTCAATCCGGCAGACTTAGATCCAACAAGGTCATCTGAAGAAGTGAGAGACCTGAATAAATTGGAAAATTTTCTAAGTCTGATGGAAGTGGGCGCCCCAGTTGAAGAAGGGCGCCCAAATTTTAAAGCCTCCAAATGATGGAATTTGCAGAAGTAATGTCCAAGAAGGCCTCGCCAAAATCAGTCTGGCTATCCAACGAAACACTCAGACAGTCAGTCTGATCAACGTAGCTCCCGGAATCGAAGATTCACCAGAAGATCAAAGGGAGAAGGAAGAACTTGGAAGTAAGGAAAATGGCTAACACTGGAGAAGTTGGGCGCCCCTAGAAGGAAAAGCCTCCCGTGAACTCGGAGGTCGAAATCAAGTTTTAGCGGTGCCTCGAGCGTCTTCTTGAGAATCAGTTCGGCTCCATGATGAACCCTCATTTCCGCTGTCCAGTTAAACCAATCAGCGAGAAATGGGAAGTAGTAGTGTTAAGATGAAAGGATTGAAAAGTTGAAGTACGACTAACTGCTGGTGAAGTTGGCGCCCCTCTCTTGGAGAAAACTAAATCTTCATGCCTTAGAAATTTTTTGAAGATTTTCAAAATTTCAAATTTGTGAGAAGAGGAAGATGGCGTCCAAATCCAAGAAGCTGAGATTTAGGGTTTTGAAATAAAAGCAGAAAAAAAAGCAAAACCTAAAATCAAAACCTAAGTCTATTTAACACTTCTTTTCAATGTATTTTTCATTATTTTTGCAGGTAGCATCCAGAGGAGAAAGTTGGAGCAGCAAGTTTGAGAAATTTTTTGTGATACAAGAATTCATGGTTGCTGGTTTTCATCAAATTTTTTCGAACCAACAATATAACCCTTGTTTTTAGCTTTTGTTCAGTCAAGTTTTTCAGCGAGCCAGAACTCAATTTTTGATCATGGGTCTTTGCTCCACCTTACGAAGAATTTTTCAAGAACTTCATCAAGTTGCAACAAGTGCTTTTATCTTGCATGTCAGTGAAAACCTCAGTGCATTCAAAATTCAACCATCTGGGTCCTTTCCAATCAGTCTTCTGAAGAAAACCCATATCGCAGCTTTTTTCCAAAAACCTAGGGTTGGCTGCTTTTTCAATCAAACGTCAGAGTTTTGCAATTCCAATCAACTGGGTCCATTTCTAACGATATTCTGAACAAAACCCAGGTGCCAGCTTTTTTCGGGAAAAATTGAAAATTAGGGTTTGCTGCTTTTTCGATCAAAATTAAGATTTTCCAAAAGCAGACCGATGGGTTGTCTTATCGTCGTCTGAACAAAACCCATATCTCGAAGAATTTCTCAAAATTAAGTCGTTGAAGCACAAAATCAACATTCTAAAAATAGGGGTATTCAAGACTTATACCACGAACGAGGCGATTCTGATCATTCTTCAAGTTTCTAGTAGGTACCTCTATTTTTCAAGTCGATCAACACTTTTCTGGTACATCAAAAGCAGTGAGGCAGACTTGCATCATGTCAAGCAGTCAAACCCTACGCCTTGGAAGGCGAAACAACGCTTCAATAAAGGGAACTGGGTTCTGGGCTCCTCGCGCTTAGCGTCTATTTCCTATATAATAGTTGAGAGCCTTGAGTTGTGTCGCTTGCATTAATTACAACCCGGCTACTAGAATCCGGTCGTGGATGGCGGGATTGATTTTGCGGTTTAAGCACGACATGGTTGAAAGTGTTTTCCGTTCCCCATGGCTGAAAGTGTAACTCTTTCGAGATGAATGTGAAAGATATGGAATATAAGGACAAATACAGCAAGAAGATTGCCCAGAGATGGATGAAAGAAAAACATAAGACATTTCCCAAGAATGTCGGACGAGGAGAGTTCAAGGACGAGGTTGCCATCATCATCACTTTGCTCAACAGGGTCACTGGTTCCGAGGATGCCACCAAGTTCCAACCTTGGATGTTTTATGCCATACCTCACATTATGAAGAAGACTGAGTTTTATGACTGGCCTACTTTGATTAGTGACTGCCTACATCAACAAATAACAGAATATTTCCGGTTTCATGTATTTCACATGGTGTCATATCTAGTCTACCTGGTGGCCTATCAAGGTCAATTCAGAGGATTGAACACCGAGGGATCTTTGAGCGTTCAACACATATATAATTATTATCCTCAGCTGGAGTTCACAAAGTCGTTGCACCACTACAAAAGGGTGAACGAGGCGTTCTTGATGTACACGGTGCGTGACTTAGACAATGAATTGCACGTCCGCATATCTTCAGTTGCTAGGGCAGCAATGGCGGAATGGGCAGATTGGTTTATACAGTTTCCTACCTTTACCTATCTCAGGGTTTATGGTTATTCAGGTGCCCCGCTAATGTTGCCAAGGTATCCGTCAGACGAGGTCATCTTCATGGAATTCTTGAGACAAGCTCACGGTGTTCATACGGTCTTGAGAAATAGAAAGAAACCCTCTCTTCACTTTCCATTAGGGTTGGGTATTTATACATCTTGGGACTACTCTTGATTCTTAGGACAATTGGAGAAAAATTAGATAAATTAGGTCTCCGATCTCGGTGAGAGTCATTTGATCCTCATGGTGTCTCTGTTGGCCGGTTGAGAAAATTACAATCATATCTACCACTTGAAGATTTTGGGCTAACTGTGCAGATGAGTTTGAAGTGCGAAGGCGTAGTTACAGCAGGTTGACTCTCCATCAGATGAAAGACTGTTTGAATGAAGACATTGAAGGACTCTCTGATGATGATGAAGATGTTCTTCTACCAATGTACACTCAGAAAAGAATCAAGGATCAGCCTCTTCCACAAGTTAATTGGGCAAACAAGGAATCTCTTTCAGTTGAAGACAGAACAAGACAAGTCATTGAGTATAGTAAGGTTTTCTTAGTGCTTAAAAGGAAGAACTCTATTCCAGTAGCAGAGCCGCCAAGGATAATTCCCTCTTCTTCTACAACACAGTCAAAAGGAAAGGGTAAAAGTCAGTCTCAAGATGGCGTCAGGTAGTAGTCAAATAAAAATGTAAAGAAGGTTGGATTTCTGGGCATGGTCATCTGAGAACTGACCTAATTGATTGAAGTTCCTCTTAATGACCTTACCTCGAGAATGAGCCGAGAGCCACCTTGAAGCACATGTTCCTGACCACCTTTGGCGGGTTCGTCACCAATTCACATTGATCTTGATATTGAAGATGATGAAGAGATCGCAGCAGTACCTCCTGAGGAAGTTAGTAAAGATACTACGGTGTCTTGGCTTGAGAACTCCTTAGGAAGGGTTAGGAGAAGGCCTTCATATCAAGTGGGTGTTGATGATCTCGATAGCCTCAGGAACCTCCTAAGAAGAAGGCAAAGAAGCAAGTTCACTTTGATACGAATCCTGATAACGAGATTGTTGTAGAGACTGCTGTG
This sequence comes from Sequoia sempervirens, assembly GCA_007258455.2. Classification (NCBI taxonomy): domain Eukaryota; kingdom Viridiplantae; phylum Streptophyta; class Pinopsida; order Cupressales; family Cupressaceae; genus Sequoia; species Sequoia sempervirens. The sequence goes on from VDFB02043752.1 coordinate 15,445, forward strand.
CCTCCAGAAGATAAGAATAGAGATGAGGTGAACATGGATGATTTTGTAATGGTCAAGGCTAATCTTGGTAGAAATACCGGACATGCAGATTTGAGTCTCTTCAAAGTTGTATCCGAAAACCTACATGAAAGAGTGCTTAAAGATGGAGAAGACAAGGCAGCCCTCAAGGCTGAAAATCAGCAGCTTAGGCTTTTCATCTCTAACCTTGTTCGTGGTTCTTCACAAGCAACCCAGTTGCTGCCCCAGGTCTTAGAGACACCAGCTGATCACCATCAGTTAAGACAGCTGGTCATATGTGGGAAAGAGACTCAGGAGTGGATCGCGAGCTTCATTGTCAGAGGAAAGGAGATCTTGGCTCGGATGTTCCAGTTGAGAGAGAATGCTCATAAACTTCGTCAAAGCATCCAAGGATTTGAACAAACATGGGCTGAAGTAAAACCTAGGCATGAGATTATCATTGCTGATTTAGACACAGCTTACGGTTCAGCAGTTTCAAAAGAGCATAGAAGACAAATCCTTGCATGGAGAGCACGTCATGTTTTCAAAGTTAAAACCTATGAGAGGATATCTGAAGAATTCATCACCTACAGACAAAGGGTGGTTGAAGCTCTCCTTTTCATCAGCGAATTTGTCATAGAGATCCCCTCTCAGTACAGTCTTGAAGATGGTTCTTATGTCGGGCTTGAGGAGGTGCAAAATCAGTTCCAGAACGTTGTTCATAGTTGCAGCCCAGTTGGCGGAAGGATAGGTCATATTTCAATGATGTCAGCAAAGTTCAATAAAGCGGCCAATGAGATTGAAGATTTCCTAAGATCTATTGAAGATGCCGAAGATATTCTTGAAAAGCGGTGTTTTGCTGTTGATGGTATAGATGCACCGAACCGGGACACAATCTCAGACTTCCTAGCGGATGTGATCGAGCTTTAAAGTAGCTTTCTTCTAGAAGCTTTCTTTCCCGCTTTCTTTCTATTCTTGGAATCATCCTTATCCATTCTTTGAGGATAGAAAGAAGATAAGATGTAATAGTTGGCGTTTCCCGCTTTTTCTGCTTTTTAGGGTTTTTAGTTGTTATCTTGTTTCTAGATTTAGTAATAAAGCTTGCTTGCTGAGCAAGCCCTAGATTATGAAAGCAAGGAGATTTTAGGGTTCCCTACTCCTCTGCTTCTCTATAAATAAGAGCCTTTGCTCATTTAGTTTCTTTAACGGTTATTGTCATAGCAAATTGCGAGCCTGAATTGCAGCAAATTGTTATTCAGTTCCAGTTCACTTAGTTTAAACCGTGCTTATGAGAACAAAACGCTGAGCCTATTGTGCCTTCTATTTGTTGCTCAAGTATTGTTCATTTGTATTGTGATAAGCAAATTGTTGAGCCTCTTTAGCCAACAAGGAGGTAGTGAGATTGCTGTTTTCTATTGTGTTAAGAATAAGTTTGCAAGCCTCCTTAGCTGCAATTTCTTATTCAAGGCATGTTAGAAGGGAGTTTTGTTTTAGAGATTTGAGTAATAAAATCATGAGCCTCTTTTGCCTTGGTCTAAAATCTCAGATTTCCGTTATCTATGTTATGTTTTCATGATCTTTATTTCAGCTTACAGTGAAGTGTGTAGGTGTTTGTTGAGAGAGAGATTGTTAAAGTATTTTTGTCAGAAAATCTGCCTTGTTAATTTCTAACTTCTCTTGCTCTGCTATTACTTGAGAGGTTAGGAACGTCTTTAGTCTAAGTTAGTCGTAGTTGAACTTCTTATCAGAAAATCTCAGCTGCGGCGTTTGTGTTTAAAAAACCTTGTGCTCTAAGCTGATCCAAAAGATAGGCAACTTAGTTTTAGTTGCTGCTCAAACACCATCAGCAAGAGGGCCCTCTAATTTGAAGAAGCGGTTTATGCATGCATAGCTGTCCGTTTTCGTCAGCATTCGAGGAGGTGTAATTTAAGCATGTACATTGAAATCCTTGACTATCCATCCCCTTTGGCAAGCGCCTGATTCAGGTTGGTAGTTTATTATATTTTAAATAACTCCTTTATAATGATGTCGCCTAGATTAATTATGAAGAATGAAATTTTGAAGTGAAAACCCTAGCGAAACAATTTTAGAAAATTTTTAATTTCCGGCTGTAGAAAAAGAAAATTTGGAAAACTCTCGTTGAGTTGTAAAAATTTTAGTAAATTTTAAATTTTAGTAGATTTTGATTTACGGCTCTAGAAGAAAGAAAATTTGGAAAAATCCATTGACTGTAAAAATTTTTAGTAAATTTTAAATTTAGTAGATTTTGATTTACGGCTCTAGAAGAAAGAAAATTTGGAAAAATCCGTTGAACTGTAAAAATTTTAGTAAATTTTAAATTTTAGTAGATTTTGATTTACGGCTCTAGAAGAAAGAAAATTTGGAAAATCCGTTGAACTGTAAAATTTTTAGTAGATTTTGTTCTGACTCTGAAAAAAAATTAAAAAAGGAAAATACGGAAAACTACCATTTGGTATGAAAACTGTTGAGCCTTGAAAAGCATTGGCGATGAAATACAGTAAAAATTCTTAAAATAAAATAAAGTAAAATAAAATTAAATAGTACTATGCCCTCCATGTAAATTTTCTTTTAGGGGCATTTTTCCTTCTAACCTTATTATTTGATTTACTAGTCTAATAATCCCTAGTTGGTTTAATTTTCGCATCGCGTATGGGTATTTGTCCCTTATTTGGGTAATTAGCTAAATAATAGCTACTCATTTGCTTTTCCCGAATTGGTTATAGTACCCTATGTTGTCTAAATTTTAGTATAAATATAATTTTATTATGACCTTTTGTTTGGGAATGGTGATATATTGATACTCACAATAATATCACAATAAGGTTGTATAATTACACTTAAATTAAATGGAAAGAATTTTAATAACTAAAACTAACCATTTTTATCTACAGATTGAAATCAAATATTACTAATGTGAGTAAAAGATTTGATTAGTTAATTTGGAGAATGTCTTTATTTTAATTTTTACATATATTTCGGTTCTCAGTAAACAAAAGATAAATAAACCTTATTTTTAATTTGTAAAACATTGTTATTTTAATTTATACATATATTTAGTTTCTCATAATTTATTTACTTAGGAACAAAAGAAATTTGTAACCTCAATTTAAATTAGTTAATCTGTAAAAGGTTTTTATTTTAATATTTAGTTTCTGAGTAATTTAATTACTGATATGAGCAAAATACTTGTAAACCTTATTTTAAGTTAGTAAAAATGTTTTTATTTTAATATTTAATTTCTGAGTAATTTAATTACTAATATGAGCAAAATATTTGTAAACCTTATTTTAAGTTAGTAAAAACGTTTTTATTTTAATATTTAGTTTCTGAGTAATTTAATTACTGATATGAGCAAAATACTTGTAAACCTTATTTTAAGTTAGTAAAAATGTTTTTATTTTAATATTTAATTTCTGAGTAATTTAATTACTAATATGAGCAAAATATTTGTAAACCTTATTTTAAGTTAGTAAAAACGTTTTTATTTTAATATTTAGTTTCTGAGTAATTTAATTACTGATATGAGTGCAAAATATTTGTAAACCTCATTTTTAATCTGTAAAACATTTATTTTAATTTTTACATATATTTTGGTCCTCAGTAAGCAACAGATTTGTAAACCCTAGTTTAAGTAAATCTTAATTTTATTCTGAAAAACATTTTTATTTTTATATTTAGGGTCTCAGTAATTTATTTATTTATGTGAGCAAAAGAAATTTGTAAACCCCAATTTAAATTAGTTAATCTGTAAAAAAAAAACATTTTTATTTTAGTTTATGCATATACTTCAGTTTCAGATTAAGTCTTAATTGTGTATGTGTATATGAATTGCATAATCCCTTAGTTGTCCTATTAGTATTCAGTTGTGTATACAAAGAGCTGTAGCCATTAATATTTATTTGTTACATGGAATGTGTCAGTAGATTAAGAAGTAATTTTAATTATGCCCCATGATCGGTTTCATCTTTCATTGCATTATTTTCGTTTGGAATAGATTATGTGTTTGGACTTGTTGTGAGATCATGTTGGGAACCCATGCCATTGTGTTACTCTTATGGGAGTGTAAGGGTAGGTTGTCCTATAGGCTTCCAGAGGCTAAGGAAAGTCTTGTTCCATGTTGAACTTCCATAGTTTAATTATTATAATAAGTTTGATCTTACTATTGATTTTGAGTTTCATGTGTGGGTCAAACCTTGTATCAGGATTGTCTTTGTAAACAGTTTTGGCGAGATGGTTCATGCCTCGCGGGTACACTGGTTTTGTGGTTTTAGTGCTCTTTTTGTTTTGGTACACCCCTTGATGACTTGGATTTGTTTTAGGGCTATTAGGGAGAGTGGCTCTCCATGGGGGCCGGCGCACAAAGAGGCGGCCTGGATAACCCATTGAAGAGTTGGTTAAATAAGTGAAAACCTAACAAAATGTACTAGTGGGTTGGGTAGGATACATAAACTAAAGATAAATAAGATACCTCACCCTCGCCAGTAGTGCTTCCATAGACTAAGGGTGGGCTGAGAAGGCCATGGTCGGCAAGATCGCTACCTCGTCCTCATGAGAGGCTAGTGGTCCCGCACGAGTCACCCTATGGGGCCGGCGCCTAGTGCGAGGCAGCCAGGATAACCATAGATGGGGGCCGGCGCTTGTTGAGAAGCAGCCAGGATAACCCATGATAGGACTGTGCAATGACACTCTCTCATAGTATCCCTTGAGTTTCCCTATGTATGCCTCTAAAAGCAATCACCTTGTAAGTAGTCATTGAGAGTGTTGTTTGTTATGTTGGTTTCTCTTGTGGTGTAGTCTTGTGGTCGTTCAACTTGTTTGTCTTGGTCGTGGGTCTTTCTTGTCACTTTTAGCACGGGGGGTGGACCTTCGGGTCCACGTGGTCGGGTGGAACGTGTTATGCACCCATTGGGTTCCCAGTTTGTGTTCGTGATATGAAAGCGAATGCAGAATTTCCTAAGCTTCACTTGGTTGAAGACTATTCTATGCCTTGTACCTTATTCTTCATTGATGTAATAATTCTTGTACTTGATGTACTCTTCCTGTTGTTATAAGGAAAGCATTATATAATGTTGTAATATATTCCTGATGTATTATATCCGTGGAAAATTGCTCCACATTTGTAATATTAAAGCTATGAATTAAATTGTAACAAAATGATGTATGCATCTTTTTCATCACTATTGCTTATGGATGGTTGTATGATTATGTTATCTTGTGAATGTATGCTTCTTTGTTAACTTCTAGGCTTTATCTTTAACGATGTTTAGGTTGGGGAGATTTTCGTGTAATGCAACCCTGTAACCCCAAGGGACTAGTTAAGTTTTGTCATATAATGTATATTATGATCATCTTATACAATGTATGTTCACAATCATCTTATGTAATGTTATCTTTCAAAAAAAAAAAATGTGCGGTATTTTGTTGTCCTTTGGGGTTAACACGGGGCTTACAATAGACCTCGAATTAATAATAGTAATCAGATAAATATTTGATAATGCAAGTGGTAAAGTTAATATTGTTGTTGGCAAAAATATAGATAGTAATCTGTTGATAATTCAAGCAGCGGTTAATAAACCAATTTGTGGTCGGATATGCCAGGCAATAGTTGTAATTTGGTGCCTCTAAAATGTATTGTTTTCTTTTTCCCGTGTATTGGTAGTGTTTAAATATACTGTGTTCAGGAAGTTGAAAATTTAGTGGAAATTCATAATAACTTTACTTTTCTACTGCTCAATATTAGAAAAAAATAAATTTCCATATTAGTTTCTCCAAAGAAATAAGATAGTAATGATGTTGATAACTAAGAGTGATATTAATATTAAAGTTAGTATAAATATTGTTAAAGCAATACCACTATTAAAATTAACAGACACTAATAACAACGGATTTAACAAAAAAATAAAAATAAATTCCTACAACCACGTGTGTGGAAATATTGATATCACTGTCTCCTACAGTATTGCTAATTTAATAGCACTTAAAAGAATGTTTTAATACTGGTATTAATTCAGAATTTTGGTTGATAATAATAATAAAAAATAAAAAATAAATATATTAAATTGGTTTAGGAGGGCGAGTAAATATCGTCGCTTATATGAAGTAGTAATGACGTTAAAAAAATAAAAATAAAATGATGATAAGTATCATTAATAATATTCTTAGATCCTAAAAGAGGAAACTCTTCGAATTATTCATGTTAAAGACTCCTTAAATAAAGGAGAGGAGAATATATTCCTCTATATTTTTAAATTTTTTTAAAAAAAGAGAACATAGTAAGTAGAACATGAGTATGGGTTAAGGAAATAATAATAAGGAATAAGAATTACTATATTTTCTTAAGGATTTGTTTTGGTTTAGTTTAGGTTCTTTTTTTGAAATAAAATATATAGAAAATAATATATTAGATTGTAAGTGATAATTATTATCATTATTATTTTAAATTACTCTCTAAAGTTAATTTTATATATATATATATGCATTTTACTTTATATTCACAAAAGGATAAATGAACAAATAAATAAATAATAGAGGAGATCAAGATATTAGGTAATGGAGAAATAAAGAATAAAAATGAGATCTCAAGGGTGTCTAGTTATTGTGAATAATACCTATCTCATATTTACTTGATATACGGTAAAATGCTTCAAGGAGAGAGATGTCATCTGGGGAAAACAAATTTATGTTGGGTGTGCATTTCTGGTGTGGTTATAAATTAAGAATCTAATAATCAAGATATTAATAAGGTTGGGATGTTGAACTTTCCAGTCAAAGATATATAAAGTACATTGTTTGTGTTTAATATCTTTGGTTTTAGAAAAAAGAAAAAGGAAAAAAAAAATGTTGGGTTTTTTTTTCTAGTGGAAATTTTTTTGGGCATTACAAGAGGGTTGAAAATTTGCTAAGTTTGAGAAAATGGAAGCTCAAGGGGTCAAATGCGCCCAAGCTCCAAGAGGATGAGCTGAGTAAATTTGTCTAAGGCATGAGGTGGGAAATGTTTCTAAGTGCGGAAAATGAAACCCCAAACCCCCAAATGTGCCCTATCAACTGGAGATGCCATAAAATTTATTTTACTGTTGAAAACCAAAGTACATGGGGTCAAATGCGCCTAAGGAAAACAAACAGGAAGGAGGTCATAAATTGATTAAGACGTGGAAAAATAAAAGCCCAACACCTTGAATGCGCCTAAGTCAAGAGGTGGACTTAGAAATTTTTCTAAGGCAATGAAAGTGAAAGTTGGCCTAGTGAAATGCGCCCAAAGTAGAGAAAGAAGTGGAAATTTTTTTTCTAAACGTTGAAATTGAAAGCCCAACACCCCAAGTGCGCCCAAGGCTGGAAATAAACATTAGTGGAGGATATTTTTCAAGGGTGATAATATTAAATGTACCCCACATGAATAATAAATTTGTAAAATATTTTCTCAGGGGGAGATAATTTTGAGATTTCTATACTTGGCATGTGAGATGAATGCAATTTTTCTAAGGCGTTTAAAATAAAATTTCTTCATTAAAAACGCCTTTGTCAAGGGTGAGATTTCTAAAACGTTGGAGATATTATTTTAAATAAATTTCCCATTAGTGTGTGAGTCAACAAAATGTTACATGCAGTCAAACTGGGAAATTTCGAATTTCACAAGAAGAAAGAATCTCCAGCAATAGCAAATTCTATGACGACTCTATGACGACTGGGCACATCTTTGTGACAACTAGCCAATCTTCTCTCCTAAGTTGGAAAATTACTAGGTAGTGGGGGAGAAAATTTAATGCAACTGCTAAACTGGGCGTCCTCTCACAATTATGTAAGCTTCGAAGTTATTCATTTTTCTTCACCAGTTCGAGATTTGAAGTTGTGACAAAAAGAGTGCTAAGAGGAAGAAATTTCTGGAGTGAATGAGTTTGGGTAAATTTTTCTAAGTGTCGGAGTGATATTGATATTGTTGAAAGTTTCAAGCCTTGAAGTTGGAAGTTTTGAACTTTGAAGTCAGAATTCTTGAGGTTTGGAATTAGAATGTTGGTGCTGAAGAGTTTTTATTTTCGAAGTTAACTCCATTCTTCAGCCATCTCATGGTAATTTTATTTTCTAAACTCAAAATTTTAATGCTTATGTTTTGTTTTGTAGATGGCTGAAGTAGGAAGAGCAGATGCCGTCGAAACGAGCAGGGCTGCAGGAAGAGCTGCAAATATAGAAGCTAGCAAAGAGAATGCATCTAGGCAGACAACTATCAAGAAGCTCAAGAAATTATTTCTTCCTGAATCAAAGTTTGTCTCGAAGCTGGGAGGGTTGACTGACACCAATCTTGGTTCATTCAACCTCGGTGCACTCAAAAGCAGAATGTATGGGCAAGGTGGTCATCATTCATCAATTACAGCACATAATATTATGAAAAGTGGATTATATGCAGCTGCTGGTTTTCCACCAGCAATCCACTGTCTAGAGCTGATTTCAGAATGTGCTAATTGCTATAGACCAGATCGTAGAACAATAGTTTCTCCTAATGGAAAGTTGTTCACCAACCTCACGCCACAAACTATTGGAGAGGAGTTCGGAATTCCTACATTTGAGAAGATGTTGTACAAGACAAAAGAAAGAGTTGACAAAATGTACACCTCCTCTTTCGAGAGATGTGCTAGGAGAATTAATACATCTTGGATGGGCAAGCCTAGACCTCCTGGCGCCAAGTTGCCCAAACAGATTATCTTAGAGGAGCTGAAGCAAGAATACTACGACTTGATTATGATGCTTAGCCGGGTGAACGGGAGCCCTCAAGTGTATATTTTTGAGCCATGGATGTTGTTCTATATCGGCATAGTGGAGGGGAGAGAATATGTCGACTGGGCAAGGATGATCAGTGATAACATAGATGAACAATTCAAGAGCCTCAGGAGGACGAAGAATTTTTAAATGAGCTCGTACGTCATCTACATGTTGGCTCGGATGACAAAGTATAGAGGAATCACTTATAAAGAGCCAATTGGAAGCGGTCCTGATCAGTACAAGATCCATGAATCCTACACGCAGTTACACTTGACCAGTACCTCTAGCTTCAAGAGGGTGAACGATGCTTTTACGATGCACATAACAAGGGCTCTTCAGCGGAGTACACACCAGAGAATATCACAAGATGCCCAAATGTTGCTTGCAAAGTACGGATATTGGTTTATCCAATTCCCGAAGTTCACCTACATCAAGCTGCAGGGGTTCCACTTATACGCCTACAAATTGTCGAGGCACCCCACTGACAGGATGGTGATGCTTGAAGTACCTAGGCAACTCCTTATCTACAATAAAATCCAAAAGAAGAAGAAAGGAGGGCTGAACTACCCCATTATTATGGGGAATTCAATTGAAGAGTGTCCATCTATACAAGTAGCTAGAGAAGCTGAGGACGAATTGCAATTCTTCCACCTCACTCTTCACAACAGCAGACAAGGTTTCGATCCCTACAGAAATATTTGAGTAGTGCAAGGTGTGGAACATAGGCATAAGGCTCACGTCGAAGATTTTTGGCTAATGTGGAGGATGAAGCTGAAATCAGAAAGAGGATGTTCACTAGGCTACCTCTGAAGCTAATTAGGAAATGCGAAGTTGTCCTAGTTCCGGACCAAGTGGATGAGGATATTAATATTATTCAGTCAAATTATGAGTCAATGAAGGACACGCCAATCCCACTACTTGACTGGTCGGAGCCAAAAATTACAGACTTGGACACACTACCCATTCCAGTCTTGACATTCACGAAGAGCTGGGTCGAGAGACATGTTCATAGGCTCAAGAGCAAGTCAATTCTCTCACATACAACGTCATGGGAGATCAGAGGTCACCTACTGCAAGGAAATGAAAACAGGTTGCCCAAGTTGCAGAGCCACAGAAGGAAGTACCAGTTCATCCAGCACCTCAGAGAACGGAGGAAGCATCACCCACGCAATTACTGACTCACTCTTCTAGTGTGCATGAGGTTCCATTCTTTGCAAGTCAGAGGGTTAGATTGGATGAAGAGCATGAGTTAGAGGAGGTCAATCAGCCATTGCCTAGGGAGCCGGATAGTCAAAGTGTTAATGCTCCTAGGAGTGAGAGCCAGCTGGAGGGGAAGAAGAAACGAAAACTGACACTTGCTTGGAACATGTGATCGAGGCAGCCTTTGAGGATGAAAATACTACGAAGCCAGAAGTTCAGGGTTTTGAGGAGGATGTGCAGCACATGGAAATAGATGAGCCTCAGCAATATATTGCTGGAGAAGGAGCTCATGAGGTGGAAGCAACGTAGGAACAACCACTTGTCATCTACAACACGCAACAGGCTGTACCAGATTGGTTCACTGGGAGGATGAGAAAAGATCTGGAGGATGACACCGACTCGACAATTGAGATGGAAGCTTTCCTCAACAGAACTAGTGGGTCACCAAAGAAGAAAAGAGCTAGAAAATTTTCAAAGATTGAAACCGATAAATCTGGTTTGCGCACCCTTCATGTTGTTGTGCCAAGGGAGGAATGTGATTGAGATGAGGAAATGCCTGAGAACTATATGATCACCAATGTTGAACTAGGACGTCCTATAGGAGCACAAGTAATTGAGGAAGCTGACAGCTCCTTTCAGGCATTGAAAGATAGACTGCTTCGAAAAGAAGAAAAATACAAGAAGTTGACGAGGGAGCTTAGGGCGTTGATTGGCTATGTGCAACACTTAGCACCTCCATGTAAGCAAGAAAATCCGGCGGTAGATCTCCCAGTTGAGTTTCCAAGAGAGTCAGTTAGTAGGCTCGAAGAGTTGAATAAGGCGATTCAGGAGGCAGACAAGTGGGTTGGCGATGTCCGTGTTGAGGCTGAAAAGTTCATTGAAGATCTTCTCTCATCTTTTCAGCATGCCTCAAGTATCCTCACACATATGGAGAATATTGATCAAGCTTGGAATGAGACTCATATCTATCAAGACAAAACCATTCCGCGCTTGGCGGCCCTTATGCATATGCCTTGTGTAGACTTTGGTTGAAGAAGAGTAATCCAAGAAGCGGATCGGTATGATTTTCCAAGCTAGTATTCTACAGCATTCAGCTGCAGGTTTCTTCGATATGGCATGGGCGATGATGCAGAGTGGCAGGGGAAGATAGTCTCTTAAGAGCTTCTCTCAAATACGCTCAAATAAACTCCTTAATACACCATACAACTAATGAGCAAATTAAGCATTATTTTAAATCCACACACCCAAATACAATCAGGAGGCTTGGAAATGACTCATAATCTCTTAACATGGCTAAACTAAGCCAACAAACAAGACTTCTCACTTTGGAACACTCTTTCATCTATTGCTGCCATATTATGCCTTGTAGCCCTTGTAGCCCTGTCTAATTGGACAGTCAACATAAAATCCTTCTAGTGAATGAAACCAGGCCAAACTCACTGGTTTTTGACACTTGATACTATCCTCCACAAACCCTCAAAACCACAAGTTTTGACTCCAACACAAAGGGCAACAAATGACATGTTTTCTAATGCTACAAGGAGGCCTAAAAGACACTTTTCAATGCAAGTATGGTTACCTTGGCACACCCCAACACCCCTAAGCCAATGAATGCATTCCTATACCTTCAATAAACTCATTCCAACTGATCCCAAGCAACACAAAACAGAAAACTCACAAATCTTACCTCAAATCAGATTTTTGCAACAAATTTTGGCTTGTCACATAGAGATGCCAAGCCTAGGGTTGCTCAAAATTTGCACCAGAACCCCTTCCATCCTCCAAGACCTTCAAGAACATAAAGTACATGATCTTCCTCACCTTCCCACCAAAAATCAGGCCATGAGCAAGTGGAGAAGGCGAGTTATAAAGCTTTTTAGACCAAACCTGAATTTTGAGGGTTTTCCAGACCACTTTCAGTAAAACGCGAATATCTCTTTCAATTCTTAATGAAAAAGGCTCAAACCACCACCAAAAGAAAGGTAGTTCAATTATCTATCGATCCATTATGGTCTTCAGCCTGTATAGTACATAATAATTCCGTACCACGCGTTTTAGCAGCAATTTTACACACAGAAAATGAAGGAAAACAGGGTTTCTTTTTATTCAAACTTTCTCCAAACTTCAGAATCAACATGCCTCGACCAAAAGAGGCCTATTTCAACCTTTGAAACCTCTTTCCAAATCCATCCAACTGATTTTTGAATTAGTTGGATGTTGGAAACAACTAATTTTTAAAATATTCCAAACTAGACTCCTAATTGCCTAGTTAAGGCAATTTATACTACTCTCAAGAAGCCCACTTACAATAAACATTTAAAAGGTGTTAAAACACCACAAAACACATCAAAAACATCAAGGAGACTCCCCTCAAATACTTGGTTGCACCAAGGCATCTTAATTCCTTAAATTGCTTAGATGCACCAAGTTCACATGGTGAGGAAGGAGACCTTGTTCTTACAACTAGACTTGACTTCAAACCCAAAACTTGTTACAAGACATGAAAGATGGTTCTTGGAACCTTATTACATCCCAAACTTCTTGACAACACATAAAAAAAAACAAACAATACCTCCAAGAGGCATGGAGACCCCAAGGTGCTCCCAATTACATTATTATTGGTCTTTTTTAGACCTTATTAAGCCTAAATAAGCACAAAACATTCTTATTCCATCCTAGAATTCATTGTCATCATGAAATTTGTTGAACCTTCAAGGACTCTTTTCCCTTTCATTCCAAGGTGTAGGTTCCCCGCCAGAGTCAGAGTGAGGAAAGCTAGGGGAAACATTCAAGAGGGCGTCTTCAACACGCTCGAGGCCCTGTTTGCAAAACGGCTATCTCCCGAGGAGGTGACATTAGATGGCTTGAAAGGAAGATTGCACCCTTTCTTCTTAGAGGTGAGAACATTTGCCCAGGATGATTTTGAGAACGTTTCAACTTTCTCCACCATTATTCAAAGTACCCTTGAAGCGTTGGAGGCCTGGAGAAAATCTTGCATTCGGCAGGAGCAGACAGTCACCATCCTCGAGTTTCAGCTCAATCTCACCCCATCTATTTCGGTACAGGATGTTGAAGCAATGCTAGCCCGGTTCATCGAGTTTGCAGTCAAGGGGAAGAACGATGGGAACATGTTTCTAAATAAGAATCTTCTGGAAGGATAGTGTGCATTAATTGCCCGTAGTGGTTAAAGGGAAGAGTTTGTCATTTTGTTTTCATTTATTGCATCACTCCACCTTCTGGCAATTATTAGGGTAGAATCTTGTTCAGGGCTTATGTGGCTCAATCTGAGCCATTCATTGTAATTCAATCTGAGCTGCCCATTGGACTGGGCCAACTATAAAAGGGGCATCCCCCCTCATTTGTGCCTCATTAGATTAGATCATTAGAAGTGAAGATACAGTAGCGGAGAGAGTAGCTGAGATAGCTTAGCATAGATTGATAGTATAGTTTGAAGAAGGAAAGTTTTTCCATTGAAAGTTTTGTAAGAAGTTGTTGTGAACACTCTCACAATAAAAAGAGTTATCATTGATGGTGGTTTCATCTTTTGTTGTGAGCAGCTAGCAAGATTTCTTCGTCCTTCTGATTTGAGTAGGATCTTAAAGTAGAGTAAATTTCATTTTCATGCCTTTAGATTGTTGTGGAATGCGGTGTTTAATCTAAGAGATCTTTGTTTAAATCCATACCACTTGTGAGCTTAATGATGGAAAGTTTTCCTTGTGTGGTCAACTGGAACATTTAAAACTTAACTTCAGTTATGATTGGTATGTTTGTATGCATCGTTGTGATGGTATTTACATGTTGAATTGTAATCTAAATATCCTTAGCCACTCCCTTGAAGATTGCACCGACTCCGTGGAAGCTGTCCAAAGCGAGGCAAAGCGAAGTCTGGTTGAAGTTTGCTGAAGTTGATCTCCACATCCCGCACCGTAGGATAGTCCGTAGTCTTTCTAATCCCTGCAGCCATTCAATTTTGGAATTTTCTGGTTAGTATTAGGAAACTTGCACTTCATCAACAAACCTTTCGAACCACATGAAAACCCTTTGGTCTGTTGTCTGTTGTCTGCTATTGAACAATTGCGTAAGTCCCCTCGTGATACGAGAAAACCACAACAAACCAATTGAACCTATTCCACTGCATAAAAGGAACCTTGGAGTTGAATGCATGAACTTTCTTGCAATCTTAGCATGCTGGATACTTTGATCAAGAGAGAATAGAGTAGCCATTGGAAACTTTATTTTGTTGTTTGGTGTGGTCACAAAAAACACATTAACAGGAATTGGGGCTAGGAGGGCTTAATAGCTACAGCATACAAGTAAAAAGGGTTTTAGTATAAAGAATTTTGTTGGAGAAGAGTATATCATGAATCAAGATGGTGCTACCGCATAGAGAGATATTTCCAGTGTTGCAGCCAAATTTAGGATTCAACGACGATCAAGAGGACATTCTTTTAGGATTGAACAATCTCGCGTGGCGAACGAAGAGGAGCTTTGTTGTGTAATGCCCCACCGTGCAAACCCCAAAGGACAACAGAAACAACAAATTACCACACAATTTTTTTTTTGAAAGAAGAATAATTCATAAGATAAACATGAACATATATTGCATATAAAGCAATTATACAATCACAATGACCATTACGTCCTCTGGGGTACACGAGATGGCATCACAAAGTCCTAAAACTAATACCATAACAATAACGAATGAATCAAGATTACATAAAGATAACATCCAACCATCCATGATCAAAAGAGATGAAAAAGATACATATAACATTTTATTAATAGTTCAATATGCCAATTGTGGAGTATATTTCCACAGATACAACACCATTTAGAATTACATACTATGAAACGTTAACACATAAAAGTACCAAGTATTTATATACATTTCATGAATGACAAACATCCATCAGAGATCATAAATTAAGGTCAAGGGTTACAATCATTACAATGATAATAAAAGTTACATCGTATAAGAGTGACAATGATACCAAAGTGTTCCCCAACAAACAATACAATAAGATAGAATAATACAACTGAAAAGGTGAAAAAAGTAACAAGACTGGCTCTGAGTTGGGTACAATTCTGGAGATGCTGCAAGCAGCACAATTTGCATATCTTGATCCTCGCAGGGACCCAATGGGGTGCATAGCACGTTCCACCCAACCACGTGGACCCAAAAGTCCACCCCCCGTGCTAGGAGTTGACAAGAAAGATCCCCATACCACAATCCAAAACAATCAAACAAACCAATAGCAAACCAGACTCCACAACAAGGATATCATCAACATAAGATAATGAACCACAACATTGCCATCACTTAGCCAAAGCAAAATAATGAAAAGTCTAACATAACTAAATGTCAAGATTATAGCTCAACACTAAATAACCATAAGAGGTTCCAATAACAATAGGATCCAAGCCTTCAAATTAAATTACAATATCAACCAACAATAAATATCAAGGGCACATTTCATTAACATCAATCAAGTTTCCATGAGGCATGTGAACCAATAGCAAACCAGACTCCACAACAAGGATAACATCAACATAAGATAACGAACCACAACATTTCCATCACTTATCCAAAGAAAAATAATGAAAAGTCCAACATAACCAAATGTCAAGATTATAGCTCAACACTAAATAACCATAAGAGGTGCAACCAACAATAGGATCCAAGCCTTCAAATTAAATTGCAATATCAACCAACAATAGTAGCAAGGGAACATATTATTAACATCAATCAAGTTGCCATGAGGCATGTATGCAACACTAAAAGATAGAACTTGGAGGCTTCAACAACAATCACCAAGAACCAATTGCCTCAACAACATCAACAATTCAAACAACACTCCCAGAGGCAACCAAACAAGGGAACATAAACGGGTACTATAGGAGAGTGTCATCGCATGGCCTTACATGGATTATCCAAGCAACCTATCACAAGGTACCACCTCCATCTATGGTTATCCAGGCAGCCTATCTCAAGGCACCGCTCCATAGGGTGACTCATGCGGAACCACTTACCTTTCGTGAGGACAAGGCAGTGATCTTACCAACCAGGTCTTCTCATCCCATCCTTAGCCTATGATAGCACTAACGGTATGGGTGAGGAACATAATTAATCTTGTTTAATGTTTATTTACCCAAAACCCACCAGTTCATTAATTAAATTATCACTTTTTAAGGAAACTCTTCCATGGGTTACCCTAACAGCCCCTTTGTGCGCCGGCCCCCATGAAGAGCCACTCTCCCTATGGGTACCCAAACCAAAACATGCAAGGGGTGTACCTTATCTCACATAGAAATCAAGGTGAATATAACACAAAACATGCGAGGCATGAACCATCTCGCAAACCCATTCCATATCACTGAAACAAGAACAAAGGAGGTACCACCCACCACATCAAAATTCAACACCATAGTACAAAGTACTACTTATGAGCTCAAAATCTAAAATAAGAGCAATAAATCACAACAGAACAACTGTGGAAAAATCAACATAAGTCAAGTTCCTCCATTGCCTCTGGAAGCCAAAAAAATCATAAATCCACAACCTTCTATTGAAGGTAATTCAAGTATATCAAGTTCCCAACCATCTCAAATATGACCACAAGAAAGACAATGCAACAAAGTCTCCTCAATCAGAATTAACACAATAAGGAAGACTATCATCAAGGATCCCACCAAAAGACTATATAAGTTTCATAATCATAAATCGAAAGGAGTAGAATAAAAGTGGCCTCATCATAAAGAGATCATCAGATTCAACCGAAGCAAACATAATCAATTTCGACACAAATTCAAATGGGTGTCCAAGGGAAACCTCCATTTCTCCTCTCAAGCTACCCTTGCAGTATGGCAACTAATCACCCTTGATAAAGACAACAATTATGACAATGACAACAATCAACGATACACAATCTCAATTCGAAGATCAATCCAATCAATCATGATAACCACTAAAATCATATTTAACTATCCCCTTAAAATCTTGTTTACATTAAGCTACCCATTAGGTCCATTTAGTTAAAGGATACTTAAATCTTTTTCAAACACCCACATGAGACTATCATGATCACTAATATTTTCCAACATACCTATTTACATCCTTAACTTGAAAATATTGAACAGTCACATGAATATCAATAATACTCAAATGCTTGCATACAAGTATTTTATATGAATTTCTTTTACTTATTATTTCCCTATTACTCACTTGAATAAAAGAGTTATTTTATTAGGTAACCTCCTAGTGTAAAAGCATTATCTCTTAAATCTTTAACCCTAAAACTATTTTACAATCAATAAGTCCACTATATGAATATATCTATCTCAAATTAGATTATTTGAAGAACACTAATCCTCACAATACAATACTATATTTACAAAATGCCACACGTAATAAATATAAATACTCTATAAAAAGAAGTAATGCTATTAGGGTATAAAATTCAATAAATAATGAGATTTCCAAATTCCCATTCAACATCATATAAACATAAATCCTATATTTTCTTTTAAACTTAACTTAATTATGTAATTTAGTGAACCCTAATCTCAAATATATGTATTTGATATTATTAATTCGAAATGAAAAGTAATTACATCTCATAGCTAATCCTTGACCAGAAATAACAACTCGCTAGCCTTTATTGTAATACCCAGCTAATTAAAATTCTCAATTTAAACTCTTTAGTCAAATATCATATTCATTCTTTTCAATACCACCACCTATAACCCAATATACATATTCACACTTAAATATAATAACCAAAAAGCTATTTTCAAAATAAAAAAATTATAATACTGACTACATATACCTATCCATATAAACGTACATATAGGTAAATATATATATTTGATTTTTCCTAATATAATTTTCAACTTATATTTAAATTTTCTTTATAATCCTTAAATTTTCTTTATATATAAATAGATATAATTCATTTATTTATTTCATAAAAAAAAGAAAAGAAACACTCATTTAAATTCTAAATAATATAAACCAATGAGACTAAACTTCATTTAAATTCTAAATAATATGAATAAATGAAACAATCCTTTCTCGTTTATTTCTACCCTTTAAGGATTTCCTTAATGAGGGTAATAAATCAAAAGTCCTTAAAAGGGTAATAAATCAAAATTTTATCTTACGTAATGGAATATTATTAGTTTACCTTATTTTTTTTATTTTAAAAAGAAAAGCTTTTCTCTATGTAAAACACAACTTCGGAAGAATCAAAGGAATGCGGTTTTATTCCCAAGTCATTGAAAGAAGACATGCCCTTTAACAGCAAAAGAGTGTATCTATATTTTCTTTTTATTTACAAGAGGACCATTTCACTTATGAGGCAAATGAAAGCATGAAAATTTAAACATCCCAAGACTAGGCTTTTAATCCTTGTTCCTGAACTCCCATGAGAGATTCTTTGGGACTTATGCTAGGATTTCAAAGCACCACTGTATTCTAAAGCTTTTATATTTACACAACAGAGAGAGTTGTTAACCATAATTCAGATCATTTTACAAATATCCTCGGAACCTATGAACATCATTCAAATTGAATAAATATTACATGGTTATAGGAAATGCAAGATGGCATTGCAATAGAATACAAAGGGGGTTCGATTTCAAAACACACTATTTAAGTGATAGAGAATCATTTTATTTATTTATTTTATTTTCTTAAGTGTCACTGCCTAGATATTCCATTCCAAACAGAAATAATTAGTAAGGTTTGCAAATAAAATTTACAAATGATCTAATAGTGGTTGGATTCACCAAGAACAGGAATAAAGTGAACGCAGGGTAAGCACAAAATAGGGAACCATACTATAAAAATCAGATGCTGTATATAAAAGATAGAAATTGATCTGAGAGATGTAAGACAAAACAGGGATAGTGATATTAGACAAACTAAGTAATGAAGAATTGCTTCGGCATTCTAATTGCCCCTCACAGAGCTACTACTATACTCACATGATTGAAAGACGATAAGCATGAAAATGCAAGGCACGCAAGCTAAAACAAAATGCCTCACAGAGATGTCATCTCAAGGAATGAAATGCAGTGAATACAGAATGTGCACAAAGTGGATTTTGCAAGGAAGCTTTCAGAATCTTTAAATTAATGAAGCAATATGAAACATTTCCTTGCATTGCAAGCTTTGCCCATGTTCTAGGTACCCGCATCCAGGCAAGTTTAGCGGATGAGGGTTGCCCATACTTCATACACCAGCAGCCCCTAGGTTTAAACACATGCAGAGTGTGGGCACACAGACAGGGCGTGTGAACTGTTTTACAGAATGCCTCAAGAGGTGTAATCTCATGGAATGCGATGATTGTAGAGTATGCACAACATGGGTGTGCTGAAAAGGCTTAAGACACATTCAAGCAAATGTGATTTAGCAGGTTGCCAAGAGAATCAGGGAGATTATTTAAACTTTTACACCCTTCTATGCTCAAGTTGCTGCAACTACGTTGGATTGTCAGAAAAATTAGGCAGATAATTATTTAAACCTTTAAACTTCCTATTATGTTCAAGCGCCACAGTTGAGACAGGTTGACAATGGAATCAGAGAGATTATTTAAACCTCTACAACATTCTATTTTCGAGTAGTGCAGAAGTGACAGGTTGCCAATGGAATCAGGGAGGTTATTTACACCTCTACAGTCTTCTACGCTCAAGTGTTGCTGCTATGATAGGTTACCAATGGTATAAGGGACTTTATTTAAATTTGTACACCCTCTAAAATCTAAACATTGCAGCAGTGGGAGGTTGCCGATAGTAGCAGGGAGATTATATGCGTATGATTAAAAGAAATTACCCAACACCCTTGGTGAAAGGAATAAAAGGATTGGCAGCCAAGGAATTAAATTAAAATAGTTTAAGAAGCATAAAAAGAAATGGAAATTACCTTCACCCAACTGGTGCATCTCCCCTGTAACTCCTCTTCTCTCCTTCTTTACTACTCTTCCCACTACTCCCTCCTGTCCACATTAATCCATCCCAAAAAAAATAATCACCCCATTCTCTGATGTTCCCCCAAAAAAAAGATGCAAACCAAGGAAGAAATGCATGCAGAATAATGATGCCAAGACAAGGCATGTGGAATGCTTGACAGAATCCTCTAGTGGTCCCTCTCCTAGGGAGATAAGCATGCAAAAATATGGAAGCTTAGGTAAGGCATGTGTACAGTTTGACAGATGCCTCCAAACACGTGGCCCCCAAGGAATGCCACCTGAAGAACAATGTCCTAACTCTTTTCTACTAATGTTTTAGCTTAATATTTTCTAACTCTATTTTATATAAACTTTAATCTCCTCTTAATACATAAATACTATTTTCTTTAATTTAAAATTAAATTATTTCTCAATCAATTAATTAAAATCCAGGGACAATAATATTCATTTTTATTTATTTTCAATTATTAATTCATCTAAACACATTATTTGATTTAACAATACATATAATGTCATTTCATAAACAAAATTTAGTTAATTATCAATTCAAGTTACCTTTTAATTTATATTAATTTAATTAAATTGATTAATCAAGGTTAATCTAAATATTAACTTTATCACATAATTATGAAATCAAATTAAGTAATATAATCACAGAGTCAACAAGACGTTGCAATTCAATCAACCATACTTACTCAAACGTCACAAAGGGACCAAAAGCGGAGGGTCGCTGCATGTTGAGTATATGCGAACTTGCTTTGTGTTGGAGGAAGAAGAAGAAAAAGCTATTTGAGTTCAAGTTGATATTGAAAGAGATTTGCTTAATCAGAGATAGCCACTCGCTCCTGCGCGCCGCCAATAGAAGAAGCAGCTACATCCTAGATCGTATCAATTCATTTTCGCCAGACAAGCTTAAAAGAATCTTGAGGTCTACGCCCAATTCATCTAAAGATTTTGTGGAGTTAGAGATACCCGCGAGAGGGAGGAAGAAGAAAGAAGTTTGTTCAAGCAAAGAATTCCAATCAAGTGAACAAGTTTCATCAAACGAAGAGGTTCAGTCAAGCGAAGAAAGCAGAGAAGAAATTTCAAGTTTATTCAGAACTCCACCTAGTACATCAAGGTTTGCTCAACCAAGACAAGTACAAGCTACCGTTCTAGTGATTGTTCAGCAGTAGCAACCCGTCCAGCAACAACAACTGATTCAAGCTACTGTACACCAACAACAACCAACCCAAGTAATTGTATATCAGCAACGACAACCAGTTCAAGCAATGGCCCAGCCAGTGAATCAACCGGCTCCAAATGGTGCTACGTGGTTGGTCACCAACCCGTCTCCGCTAGAATTTCCCGATTATCATGACATGCCGAAGAATCCGGAGTATTTCTGCTCTAAGTTTCATGTCAATGATGTAAATCGCACTGCCGAGGACCACATAAAGATGTTTGAAGACCACTTGCGCAATAGACAGATTGTGTATGCAGACGTGGCTTGCAGGCTATTTCCCTATTCCTTGGGAGAAGGGGCTCATTATTGGTTTATTCACTTACCGATCGGGTCAATAAGGTCATGGGAACAAATGAAAGACGCCTTCATCGAGAAGTTTGGCATACCCATTACCCTTGTAGAGCTTTATCGCCAGTTTGGAGAAGTGAGAAGGCAAGACAGAGCCCATTCACGCATTCAACAATAGGTTTCAGAAGGCTCTCACAAGGTTACGTGATCCTTATGTTGTTGTTGATGCTAGGGAGAATTATTATTAAGCCTTGGATCCTTTGACCACGATGTTCGTAAGGTAGGCTCATCTCGCTCCCGCCAACATCAACCAAGCTTATGCTAAAGCTGTTGAAGTAAGCCAGAACATGGGGCAAAACATAATTGGGCCCTCACTATATATAGGCCTAACTATGACAAACAACCAAATGCAAACACTCGGCTCAATATGGAATCAACAAGTCCCAACGTTAAATCCAGTTCCTCAACCGAATTACCAAGTACAAGCGCCATCAAATCAGTTAGTTCTCCATCCTAGGACGTCCTTGTCCCAGACTCAAGCAACATAGCCTGTTTATCTCTAGAACACAGTGCCACCAACAAGAACTCAAGAGGAGAAAGATGAAATTAAAGATTTAGTAGAACAAATGAAAAGGCTGTCAACTGAGGTGACTTACCTCAGAAATCAAAACAATCAAATGCAATCCATGCTAAAAAGTTATCAGGCACATCAAGATGCTAATCGAGGATATCAGAATAATCCTCCCAACCATCAAGATACCCATCAAGGATACAGTCATGAAAACAGTCGTGGGTATAGAAATAATAACCAAGGATTTCAGAAGAGGTCCTGGAATACAGGGCCAAACAATGGAGGTGTTTCGTCGCCGTTTGACAATCCGCCACCTCCAGAGAACTGTCCTACAGACAGAGTTTATCTTGTTGAAGCTGCCATGCCAGGATGGTGTAGATTACACAACACCAATCAGCACTCTGAGCTTCAATGCCATGAATTCCAAGTTGCTGCTGATATTTTCAAAGGAGACGTGAAGAATATGGAAGCCATGGAAAGCCCTCCAGTTTCAGGATATGAAATAGTCCCAGTATCTCGATATGATCAGGCGTTAATCTTAGAAGATTTCAATTTCCCTATTGAGTTTCAAAGTTACATGCCCCCACCAGTCAATCACAAGTTTCCGCCAGCTTCGGCAAATGGTCCCGTAGGGACGCCAGAATTCCAAGTTCCTTTCGAGGCTCATGCCACGTACGCATCACCAGAAAAGCCTCTTAGCAGGGATGGTTATGTTTTTCCGCCTCTCAATAAAAGTGTTTTAGTAGAAGGGAAAAGAGAGGTGCAAGCATTCCAATCATCTGGAGGAGGAGCCCCCAAAGTGTATCAGAGGAACCCCCATCAACAACGTGAGCCTCAGACGTCATCAATACCTCCAAACAATTTTGCAACTCCCCCGAATCCCAATGCAAGCAATAATCCAAGTGTACCCAAAGATTCTCCAAAATATCGACAACAAAATACGACACAAGGGAGAAGTGGACAACAAACTGTCTAGCAGACGGTTCACTAAGTCGAATGCCCACAAAAGGAGAATATTCCCAGAGAGGATGTGAAAAGACTCAGCTCTTATGTACTAGAAGAATTTAAAAGGATAAAGTTAGTCTTCCCCTGCATGAGTTGATGAAGATCTCAGAGGTCAAAGATACCATTCTGGGAAGTTTGTATGAAACGCCTGTTGTGAGGGATACTTCTCAGGAAGTACCTAGCGCACCAAGGAATCCTCCAGTCAATACACAGTATTCTGCTGCGCAAAACACAAATGTGGTAGAAGAGATGCCTTAGACGCACATTAACGCTTGGGAGACTCAACAACAGTCTCAAGGTTATGTTGGCATAGTACAAGATGCTTCAAACACTTATGAGAAGCCGAAGACTGAAGATACGGGGAGAGTTCAGCTCGATGTTCCTACGGGGCAAAAGCAAAAGCAGTATTTAAAGGAGGTTGCCCGAGATAATCAGATTCAATTGGATAGAAAAGATGAAAAGAAGAGTATTGTAGCAGACAAAAGAAGAAAGCCAGTGGTTTTCTATCAGGGGAAGGATGAACCAGCCCCATTCTTGGTTTCAGTCAGGATTTTTGGAAAGTTATTACACAATTGTTTGATTGATTCCAGTGCGTCAAGCAATATCATGCCCTTAAAGCTATGCGAAAGATTGGGCTTAGTTCCACTTCAAACTAACAAGAAGGTGACCCAGCTAGACAAAACTGAAGTTCCAATTGTCGGAGAGTTGAATAACATTCCTATGCAGCTGGCAGCAGATCCAAGAATTTAGAGTTGCATCGACATATCAGTGGTCGACATACCTGATGGTTATGGCATGCTGTTAAGCAGAGATTGGTCGAGGAAGTTGAATGGGTATATTGTTATAGACTTCTCCCACATGTGATTACCATGGAGAGGAGTTCCAAATCAGATTAAGGTTGAGAGCACGCCACGGCTTAGATTAATGATCACCGAGTATGGCAAAGATAACGAAATTCTGTTTATGGAAACTGAGTTGGGCTCATACAAGCCCGTCAAGCAAGAAGTTTTGATGTTGGAAAGTTCAAACAAAGGAAAGTTTTTAGAAGATGCACCACCATCCACTGAAGTTTTGATTGAGGGTGATTCGAGTGAGAATGAAGGCGAAGGAATGTTTGAAAACTTCATGGATTTTGTTCTCAGAAGTATGAAGCAAGAACTTGAATTGGGAAAAGACGCCTCTATCAAGAATTTGCTACTTCCCAATTGGTGCAAAATCCATGAAGCCTTTCATTCGGAGATTACCTGTGCCATGTGCAGGATTGCTCTAGAGCAAGTTTCAAAGCTCGTTCCACAAGCCTCCTTGCAAGGAAAATGTCAACAGGTTAATGAAGGAGAAGACGTTTCTATAGAGAAATTTGTAAAAGAGGAGAAGATCCAGCTAATGGTTGAAGAGAACATTTCACAGTCAAATGGGCATAAGGATAGACATGCCCAGTCCTCCATGAGTAATCAGGTATGGACCTTAAGGTTCGATGGATCGAATTCAAAGAAGGGGAATGGAGCAGGATTTGAGCTAATTAGCCCAACCGGAGAGGCATATTTGGGTGCTTACAGACTCCAATTCTCATGCACCAATAACGTCACAGAGTATGAATCCTTGATTCATGGTTTGATCCTTGCAATCCAAAAGGGAGCTAAGATTGTGCACGCCTTTGGAGACTCAGACATAGTAGTTAGACAAGTGAGGAAACAGTATGCCTGTCACGATAAGAGACTCAATCGTTATCGTAACAAAGTTTGGGACCTCATAGAGAGCTTTGACGCTTTCAATATCAAGCAAGTCTACAAGTCCAAGAACCCCGTTGCTAATTCTCTTGCACAAGCAACTAGGTCCTTGGAGCCTTTGGCTATGGAAGGACTGAAAAAGTTTACAATTGAATTGGTTTCTACACCTTCAATCCCAGATAATATACAGAATTTTCAAGTTTTTGATGATGATAAGCAAATTTTGGATTTCCTCACGTGCTATACCGTGTTCGAGGCACAAATTATTGATGAAGAAGAAACAGAGGAAGCAGAGTTTGATCCTGAAGGGATCTTGAATTTGAAGACAAATGTTATTCCAAGAGGTATGGTCGAATTGGAAAGGCTTTTCGATCCCGATAGATTGAGTAGAAATCAGAGCACCCAAGGAAATGACTGCGAGGCCGTCAATTTGGGGACAAATGAACAAGTGAAGAATGTTTTTATTGGAAAAGTTTGTACACCGGAAGAAAAAGAAGGCATCCTACGGGCCATGAGAGAGTTCTCGGACGTGATAGCCTGGGGATATGAAGATTTGAAAACGTATGATACTTCCTTGATTACACACACGATCCCTTTGAAACCAGGAAGTAAGCCATTTAGACAAAGGCAAAGGCCCGTAAACCCATTGCTAGAGCCATTGATTCATCAAGAAGTTAAGAAACTTCTTTCAGCTAGGATCATTTTTCCTGTAAGGCACTCCACGTGGGTTGCCAATCTAGTTCCAGTTAGAAAGAAGAATGGCGAAATAAGGTTGTGCGTCGATTTCCGCAACTTGAACAAGGCTTCTGAAGAGGATAACTATCCTTTGCCTTCGTTGGATGAAGTGTTACAGATTGTGAATGGCTCTAAGATGATATCCTTCCTGGATGTTTACTCAGGATACAATCAAGTGATGGTGGAAGAGATAGACAGATTGAAGACAACTTTTACCACCAAATGGGGAACCTTTGCGTACAGGAGGATGCCTTTTGGCTTGATCAATGCAGGAGCCACTTTCCAATGGGCTATGGACATTGCCTTCCGAGATTTGGTAGGGAAATGCATAATCATATACATGGATGACCTGACCGTGTTTTCAAAGAGAAGAGGAGACCACGTGGAGGACTTGAGAAAGATCTTTTAGAGATGTAGAAGATTCGGTGTGTCTCTCAACCCCAAGAAGTGCATATTTGGTGTCACCGAGGAAAAGCTGTTAGGTCATGTCATATCGGAGAAGGGGATCTCGATTGACCCAGAACGTATCGAGGCCATTTCAAAAATTGGTTTACTAGGAAGTCAAGAGGAGTTAAGATCATTCTTCGGCAAAATTAATTTTGTCAGAAAGTTCATAACTGGATTTGCTGAGATCGTGAGGCCACTGAATGAGATGTTGAAGATAAATGCGAAGGTCGATTGGAATCCTCAAGCTAGGAAGGTGTTTGATGAGATCAAACAAGCGATAGTGGATGCTCCAGTATTGGTCAGCCCGGATTACACCAAGCCATTCTACTTGTACTCATTTGCTTCGAAGCACACGTGTGCAACAATATTAACACAGAGAGCGGAAGAAAGGGATGAACACCCAATAGCTTTCATAAGTGCACCATTGAAAGATGCGGAGCTGAGGTACCCTAGTGTTGAGAAGCAAGCTTACACCCTAGTGAAGGCCATTAAGAAATTTAGACACTACATCTTGAGGAGCAAAGTCTACGCCATAGTTCCCGATGCCACTATAAAAACACTGTTAATGCAAAATGAACTGGGAGAAAGGAGAGGCAACTGGGTCGCCACTTTGCAAGAATATGATTTGGAGATACAACCCATGAAGTTGGTCCAAGGGCAAGCTTTGGCGCCGACAATTGCAATGACCGGGCCAGAACTTGTACAACAAACGTATGTATTGGAAGAGGTATCTCCAGGTGAGTGGTATGACGACACAGTCTACTACTTGTTGAATCATAGATGTCCTCCACACTTGAATCCGGTGTAGCAAAGAGCTCTAAGGACGAAGAGTCAGAGGTTTATGCTTCAGGGGTCTATACTTTATAGAAGA
This sequence comes from Sequoia sempervirens, assembly GCA_007258455.2. Taxonomy (NCBI): domain Eukaryota; kingdom Viridiplantae; phylum Streptophyta; class Pinopsida; order Cupressales; family Cupressaceae; genus Sequoia; species Sequoia sempervirens. The sequence continues at coordinate 42,251 of VDFB02043752.1, forward strand.
AATCACGAAGGAATCTATTTGAGATGTGTAGGTAAGGAAGAAGCGCAACAACTAATGGAACATTTTCACGAAAAAATTTGGAACAAGTCACGGAGGTGGTCTAGCAACAACCCATCAGATTTCGAGAGCCAGTTATTACTAGCCCACGCTGTTCAAAGATGCCTATGAGCATGTGAGAGCTTGCCACATTTGCTAGACAGTTGCAGACAGAGGAAAGAATCCAGCAATGCCTTTGCAGCCAGTGATTGAAGTCAGGCCCTTCGCCAAATGGGGTTTAGACTTTATTGGAATGATCAACCCACCTTCTTCAGGGCAACACAGATATATCTTCACAACGACAGATTACTGCACAAGGTGGACGGAGGCACAGGCACTTAAACTTTGCACAATGCATGTGGTCATCAGATTCAATGAGGAGAATATTATCACCAGATTTGGATGCCTCCATGCTCTAGTGTGCGACAGTAGTCCAGCATTCTCATCATTGAAGTTTTCTCATTGGGCATTTGAATACGGGATAACGTTGAAATTTTCTTCCAACTATTATTTGCAGGGGAATGGACTTGCAGAGTCCACAAAAAAGAATTTACTGAATGCTATCAAGAAGTTGTTGGATAAAAACCCCAAAGACTGGCACACGCAGCTGAGATTCGCCTTATGGGCTGACAGGATTAGAACGAAGAGCTCTCTGGGGACATCTCCTTATCATTTGGTCTATGGACAGGATCCCGTCTTCCCCGTCCAGCTGAGGATCCCAACTCTTCAATTCATTCAGGAGAATCTTGAGGGGGAAGATCGAATTCAAACAAGATTGTCTCAGTTGATGCACTTGGAGGAGAAAAGAGATGAAGCATTGGAAAATCTAGCAAAGCATCAAGGAGTGGTGAAAAGATGGTTTGACAAAAAAGCTAAGCTCAAGTCTTTCCAGATTTCTGACTTGGTCTTATACTGGGACAAGGTCCACGAGAAGAAAGGTGATCACGACAAGTTCGACAAATTGTGGTTGGGCCCATATCAAATCTCTGAAATCCTAGGAGATGCATTTAGGCTGAAGACACTGACGGGAGAAGATATCCCATTGCCGGTCAATGGGCAATTCCTCAAGCATTATTTCCAATCATAGGTTCCCTCCTGGGACCTACTTTGTACATAGTTAGATTTAGGTTGCTTTTTCTATGTTCCGTTTGGTTTTGGTTTGTTTGGTTTTGGGTTTTTGGTTTGGCGTTCTTCCCTTGAGTTGTCCGCTCAAGTGGTTTTGGGTTTGGAATGGGCAGAGATTTTAGAATTTCCCGTTGCGAAGGGGGTGATAATGTTTACCTTTTCACAACTTGGTTTCTTTCCACTGGACTTTATGAGTTTGTGCAAATTTTGAAGGCCAAAGTTGTTTTCCTCTTGTCATCATCCAATTTGGGAATAAGCTCGACTCGGGAGGTTAACCCATTATTGTGTCTTAACACGAGTCCAAAGATCCTAATGCCCTACCCATTTGACAACCACTCTGAGTTATTTTGGTTTGTTGGGAAAGGTTATGGCAAGTGAAAATATTACGTTTTGCTTCAGCGCCACTACAATTCTCAAACCCATTGGAGGCTTCATTGCCTGCCAGCTAATTGTGGAATTGACGGAAAATCAATATGAAAGAAAAATAAAAACTTGAAAAGAAAAAAAGAAAAGAAAGAGCAAAATGAGAGAAAAATTATACTTTGAATATTGGTTTTGGGAATATGCGAATAACTCCACTGGGGCTATGGACACTTGGCTGGCAGTGGAGCAATATTCGTGAGAATTGTAGCGACAACCTCCTCGGGGCTACGGACGCCTGACTGGCAGCGAGGCAATGTCCAAGATGCTTTTGAAGTTAAAATATTTATATAACTTGTCGTGGCTAATTCCGGAGGTCAAGATGGTTTAGAGATGGAATGAATATGCACACACTCAGAGGATCTTGGATGAAGGTGTTTCGATCCAATATCGGATTCTTCTCCGCTTTTGACTAACTATCATTTCCGTATGATGGTTTCAAGGAGATTAACCAAGGTTCAATTCTTAAAGTGTTTTTCAACACTTTCCCGTGGAGTTGCCAAATGTTGTGACCTTTTCACATGTCACCCCATTCAAAATGGGGACCCCCTAATTTCTGCTTCGTTCCCGTCTTTTGGCTTTGGTTTTCCCGTTGTCTCTCTCTTTTCTACTTGCCTATCGGGGGATGTGCCCGTCTTTTGAGCTTAAATGGAAATTTTGGCTAAGTCTATCAAATTTAGGGTTTGCATTCTTCAGGCCAGTTTGAGATCAAATTGGGTGACCGAATTGAAGTCTAAGCTTAGCATTGCTGTCAGAAGGCTTTAGGCAGGTTCCCACTGAATTTTCACTGAATTCTGACAACTTACTATTTTTAGTAAGTACCAATTTGGGGGCCTATTTTCTAGGGTTTTTCAAATTCTAACTGTTGCACTGCACTTAGAATGCTTAGAACTCCTCACTTGCAAAATCTCAGCACAAACAGACAACTTTCTATTTTTAGCAATCCTGACTTCAAGAGCCAATTTTAGGGTTTGCATGTGTGCTTTTTCAATGCATGTCTGGAGAATCTTTCTGGGTTTTTCAATACCTTTGCAATGGTATAGCATGCAAGCCGAGATGATAACTTTCAGCAGTCCTGACTTCGGAAGCCATTTTTAGGGTTTCCATGTATGATTTTTCGATGCATGTCAAGATATTCTTTATGGGCTTCTCGAGAGCTTCGCAACAATGTGATAGGCAAGACAAGCTGATTATTTTTCAAGAACTTACTATTTTTAGCCAGTGCTCGCATGCAGACTAGTTTTCTAGGTTTTTGAGATCTCTTGGGCAATATGACATGTACACCCATCTAGCAGGTGGATGGTCACTTTTTCAAGCATTTACTATTTTTAGCAGGATCACTCCAGCAGCTCCGAGCACTTCAGTCTCACGAACAGAGCAACATGCAACAGAAACGGGGTCAAACGGAGGTCATTTGAGGCACATGCAAGTCAGATTAGGGTTTCCAGCTTCGAGACTCAAAATGAGGGGTAAAACACCAGAATCTCTGGAAAGCTATGTATCCCATCGCAATCAGCATTCTTAGAGCAATCCACTGGTGAAATTTGAGTGCAATCTAAGTACTTACTATTTATAGTAAGCCACCTCCAGAACTGGGCTATAAATAGCAAGTCAGCATGAAGCACCAATGTGAACAGGCCAAATAGGTTACGAGGATCCCATGGAACAAATTTCAAGTCAAATAGAGTTGCAGAAGTTCGAAAATCAAGCAGTTACTATAAATAGAAGGTTAGCATGGATGGTAGGTGTGAACACGATAGTTAGGTTATAAGGTCAAGTTGAGCAAAAATCAGGTCTTCAGAAGTGGAAAATCCTTGAAAATCATGAAGACTTTGAAACTTTCTAAAAATAGCAAACTAGGGTAAGCCGAGGGTAGCATGAAATTTCCTAAGTCATGAAGAATTAGGAGCTCAACACTCTCAATCAGAAGCTCACACCCTCAAATCCGCCCTAAGATGAAGAAACTAGATGAAAAATTTGCTAAGTCTAGAAAAATGGAAGCCCACGGGGTCAAATGCGCCCTAGCTTGAAGAGGATGAGTTGAGAAATTTTCTAAGTCATGTGAAATCGGAGGAGACGCCCCCCAATGCACCCAACTTGCATGGTGGCATCAAAAATCTCCTAAGGCATGAGAAATGAAAGCTTCCCTAGCCAGATGCACCTTGAAATGGAAGCTCCCCCTACCAAATGCACCTTAACAAGCTTGAAGAGGCTTGAAAATTTGCTAAGTCTGAGAGAATGGAAGCTCAGGGGGTCAAATGCGCCCAAGCTCCAAGAGGATGAGCTTAGTAAATTTTTCTAAGGCATGACAAATGGAAGTAGCACCCCTCAAATGCGCCCAACTTGCATGATGGCATCAAAAAAAAAAAATTCTAAGGCATGGGCAAAATCAAAATACAAAGAGTGAAATGAGCCCAAAACAAAGACCTGAGGTGAAAATTTGATTAAGGCATAGAAATGGGAGGACAACCCCTTAAATGCGCCCAAGTTAGATTGAAAGCTAGATAAAAGTTTCTAAGAGGTGGAGAATGGAAGTAAAGGTCCATAAATGCGCCCATCTTACAAGAATGAAAGTAGGCCTAGTGAAATGCGCCCAAGGTGGAGGAAGAGGTTGAAGTTTGTCTAAGTAATTGAAACACAAAAGCTTGACCCTCTAAATGCGCCCTAGCATGAGAGAAGGTGGGAAAAGTTTCTAAGGAAAACAAACAGGAAGGAGGTCATAAATTGATTAAGGCGTGGAAAAATAAAAGCCCAACACCTTGAATGCGCCTAAGTCAAGAGGTGGACTTGGAAATTTTTCCAAGGCAATGAAAGTGAAAGTTGGCCTAGTGAACTGTGCCCAAAGTAGAGAAAAAAGTGGAAATTTTTTTTCTAAGCGTTGAAATTGAAAGCCCAACACCCCAAGTGCGCCCACGGTTGGAAATAAACATTAGTGGAGGATATTTTTCAAGGGTGAAAATATTAAATGTACCCCACATGAATAATAAAGTTGTAAAATATTTTCTAAGGGGGAGATAATTTTGAGATTTCTACGCTTGGCATGTGCGATGAATGAAATTTTTCAAAGGCGTTTAAAATAAAATTTCTTGATTAAAAGCCCGCTAAGAGAGTGGGTGGTTTAAATTTCACAAAAAGAAAGAATCTCAGCAATAGCAAATTCTATGATGACTGGCCACATCTTTGTGACAACTCACCAGTCTTCTCTCCTAAGTTGGAAAATTACTAAGTAGTGGGGGAGAAAATTTAATGCAACTGCTAAGCTGGGCGTCCTCTCACAATTATATAAGCTTCAAAGTTATTCATTTTTTCTTCACCATTTGCAGAATTGAAGTTGTGAGAGAAAGAGTGCTGAGAGGAAGAAATTTCTAAAGTGAGTGAGTTTGGGTAAATTTTTCTAAGTATCGGAGTGATATTGCTGAAAAAGTTTCAAGCCTTGAAGTTGGAAGTTTTGAACTTTGAAGTCAGAATTCTTGAGCTTTGGAGTTAGAATTTTAATGCTAGAGAATTTTTATTTTCGAAGTTAACTCCATTTCTTCAGAAATTTTATTTTCTAAAATGAGAATTTTAATGCTTATGTTTTGTTTTGCAGAAAGTAGGAAGATGCAATAGGCAGAGTTGCAAATTGCAAGGCAAAATGATAAAATTAAAGAATTAACCTAAAGAATAACAATATATATATAAAAGTAAGCAAATTAATTAAATACTAATTTAACATGTTCATGCAAAAACAGTACATTTCTTAGGCTTTACTCACGTATAATATATGAATTTTAACACATCACAGCTATTAGATCACAGATGCCAAATATCCCAACTGGCCAGTCTTTATCTAAAAATAAATTTCCCATGGTCTGTGTTTAACAACTGCTAACAGTCAGATCGAAATTAGAATAAGCAAGAGGAGAAAGCGAAATCTCCTCAAGGGAAACAATTATCTATTGCTTTTCTTCGACCATTATTTTGCGGGCACAGCTAAGAGGAAGAAATCTTTCTAGTGGAATGACATAGTTCAATGGGTAAATTGTGGTGTCAGAGTGATGTTGCTGAAAGTCTCATCAATTAAATCTATGGATGAAGAACTTTGAAGTCACCATTGGGAAATGCTTGGAAGAACTTGTGTAGCCAGTAAAAAGAAGAAAATTTTTAAGCTGGGCAGAAGTTAATTTTTCTTCATTTTCGAGCCAGAAATGAGTTTGGGTAAATTTTTCTCAGTGTCAGAGTGATGTTGCTGAAAGTTTCAAGCCTTGAAGTTTTTTGAACTTTGAAGTCAGAATTCTTGAGGTTTGGAGTTAGAACGTTGGTGCTATACAGTTTTTATTTTCGAAGTTAACTCCATTCTTCAGCCATCTCACGTCAATTCTATGAATTTTAATGCTTATGTTTCGTTTTGCAAATGTCTAAAGTAGGAAGAGGAGATGCTGCCGGAACGAGCAGGGCTGCAGGAAAAGCTGCAAATACAGAAGAAGCCGGCAAAGAGAATGCATCTAGGAAGGCAATAGTATGCTCTCCTTCAAGATTTAGCAGAGAAGAGCATAGTTGGATATGTATCAAGCAGAATCAATTTCTTAGTATTGGTGTTAGGTTTATCTTAATGCAGGCGGATTGGAAAATACGGAATATTTTATTTGTTCTATCAGTGCTATTGTATGACAACATTCACAAGCTAGGGTTTGAAAACGGAACTCACCAGTTAGAATACTTGAGATAGCAAAACGTTCATCCTCCTTAGCGCGAACTCTAGACACAGTCCACTTCACGTCTTAGTTTTTCTCCGCCTTTTGATACCCCTTTCGTTTGCCACACCTCAACACGGTATACTGCACCCAGAAGCAGAATGTACGGGTAGGGTGGTCATCATCCATCAATTACAACACATAATATTATGAAGTGGATTATATGCAGCTGTTGTTTTTCCAACAGCAATCCAGTGTCCAAAGCTGATTTCGGAATGTGCTAATTGCTATAAGCGAGATTGCAGAACAATAGTTTCTCCTGATGGCAAGTTGTTCGCCAACCTCATGCCACAAGCTATTAGAGAGGTGTTTGGAATTCCTACATTTGAGAAGATGTTGTACAAGACAAAAGAAAGAGTTGACAAAATGTACACCTCCTCTTTCGAGAGATGTGCTAGGAGAATTAATACATCTTGGATGGGCAAGCCTAGACCTCCTGGCGCCAAGTTGCCCAAACAGATTATCTTAGAGGAGCTGAAGCAAGAATACTACGACTTGATTATGATGCTTAGCCGGGTGAACGGGAGCCCTCAAGTGTATATTTTTGAGCCATGGATGTTGTTCTATATCGGCATAGTGGAGGGGAGAGAATATGTCGACTGGGCAAGGATGATCAGTGATAACATAGATGAACAATTCAAGAGCCTCAGGAGGACGAAGAATTTTTAAATGAGCTCGTACGTCATCTACATGTTGGCTCGGATGACAAAGTATAGAGGAATCACTTATAAAGAGCCAATTGGAAGCGGTCCTGATCAGTACAAGATCCATGAATCCTACACGCAGTTACACTTGACCAGTACCTCTAGCTTCAAGAGGGTGAACGATGCTTTTACGATGCACATAACAAGGGCTCTTCAGCGGAGTACACACCAGAGAATATCACAAGATGCCCAAATGTTGCTTGCAAAGTACGGATATTGGTTTATCCAATTCCCGAAGTTCACCTACATCAAGCTGCAGGGGTTCCACTTATACGCCTACAAATTGTCGAGGCACCCCACTGACAGGATGGTGATGCTTGAAGTACCTAGGCAACTCCTTATCTACAATAAAATCCAAAAGAAGAAGAAAGGAGGGCTGAACTACCCCATTATTATGGGGAATTCAATTGAAGAGTGTCCATCTATACAAGTAGCTAGAGAAGCTGAGGACGAATTGCAATTCTTCCACCTCACTCTTCACAACAGTAGACAAGGTTTCGATCCCTACAGAAATATTTGAGTAGTGCAAGGTGTGGAACATAGGCATAAGGCTCACATCGAAGATTTTTTGGCTAATGTGGAGGATGAAGCTGAAATCAGAAAGAGGATGTTCACTAGGCTACCTCTGAAGCTAATTAGGAAATGCGAAGTTGTCCTAGTTCCGGACCAAGTGGATGAGGATATTAATATTATTCAGTCAAATTATGAGTCAATGAAGGACACGCCATTGCCTAGGGAGCCGGATAGTCAAAGTGTTAATGCTCCTAGGAGTGAGAGCCAGCTGGAGGGGAAGAAGAAACGAAAACTGACACTTGCTTGGAACATGTGATCGAGGCAGCCTTTGAGGATGAAAATACTACGAAGCCAGAAGTTCAGGGTTTTGAGGAGGATGTGCAGCACATGGAAATAGATGAGCCTCAGCAATATATTGCTGGAGAAGGAGCTCATGAGGTGGAAGCAACGTAGGAACAACCACTTGTCATCTACAACACGCAACAGGCTGTACCAGATTGGTTCACTGGGAGGATGAGAAAAGATCTGGAGGATGACACCGACTCGACAATTGAGATGGAAGCTTTCCTCAACAGAACTAGTGGGTCACCAAAGAAGAAAAGAGCTAGAAAATTTTCAAAGATTGAAACCGATAAATCTGGTTTGCGCACCCTTCATGTTGTTGTGCCAAGGGAGGAATGTGATTGAGATGAGGAAATGCCTGAGAACTATATGATCACCAATGTTGAACTAGGACGTCCTATAGGAGCACAAGTAATTGAGGAAGCTGACAGCTCCTTTCAGGCATTGAAAGATAGACTGCTTCGAAAAGAAGAAAAATACAAGAAGTTGAAGAGGGAGCTTAGGGCGTTGATTGGCTATGTGCAACACTTAGCACCTCCATGTAAGCAAGAAAATCCGGCGGTAGATCTCCCAGTTGAGTTTCCAAGAGAGTCAGTTAGTAGGCTCGAAGAGTTGAATAAGGCGATTCAGGAGGCAGACAAGTGGGTTGGCGATGTCCGTGTTGAGGCTGAAAAGTTCATTGAAGATCTTCTCTCATCTTTTCAGCATGCCTCAAGTATCCTCACACATATGGAGAATATTGATCAAGCTTGGAATGAGACTCATATCTATCAAGACAAAACCATTCCGCGCTTGGCGGCCCTTATGCATATGCCTTGTGCAGACTTTGGTTGAAGGAAGAGTAATCCAAGAAGGGGATTGGTACGATTTTCCAAGCTAGTATTCTACAGCATTCACTAGCCGAGGCTTCTTCGATATGGCACAAGCAGAGTCATTCAGAGTGAGGAAAGCTAGGGGAAACATTCAAGAGGGCGTCTTCAACACGCTCGAGGCCCTGTTTGCAAAACGGCTATCTCCCGAGGAGGTGACATTAGATGGCTTGAAAGGAAGATTGCACCCTTTCTTCTTAGAGGTGAGAACATTTGCCCAGGATGATTTTGAGAACGTTTCAACTTTCTCCACCATTATTCAAAGTACCCTTGAAGCGTTGCAAGCCTGGAGAAAATCTTGCATTCGGCAGGAGCAGACAGTCACCATCCTCGAGTTTCAGCTCAATCTCACCCCATCTATTTCGGTACAGGATGTTGAAGCAATGCTAGCCCGGTTCATCGAGTTTGCAGTCAAGGGGAAGAACGATGGGAACATGTTTCTAAATAAGAATCTTCTGGAAGGATAGTGTGCATTAATTGCCCGTAGTGGTTAAAGGGAAGAGTTTGTCATTTTGTTTTCATTTATTGCATCACTCCACCTTCTGGCAATTATTAGGGGTAGAATTTTGTTCAGGGCTTATGATGCTGACCATTCATTGTAATTCAATCTGAGCTGCCCATTGGACTGGGCCAACTATAAAAGGGGCATCCCGCCTCATTTGTGCCTCATTAGATTAGATCATTAGAAGTGAAGATACAGTAGCGGAGAGAGTAGCTGAGATAGCTTAGCATAGATTGATAGTATAGTTTGAAGAAGGAAAGTTTTTCCATTGAAAGTTTTGTAAGAAGTGTGTTGTGAACACTCTCACAATAAAAAGTAGTTATCATTGATGGTCATCTTTTGTTGTGAGCAGCTAGCAAGATTTCTTCGTCCTTCTTATTTAAGTAGGATCTTAAAGTAGAGTAAATTTCATTTTCATGCCTTTAGATTGTTGTGGAATGCGGTGTTTAATCTAAGCGAGCTTCGTTTAAATCCATTATGCATATGCCTTGTGCAGACTTTGGTTGAAGGAAGAGTAATCCAAGAAGGGGATTGGTACGATTTTCCAAGCTAGTATTCTACAGCATTCACTAGCCGAGGCTTCTTCGATATGGCACAAGCAGAGTCATTCAGAGTGAGGAAAGCTAGGGGAAACATTCAAGAGGGCGTCTTCAACACGCTCGAGGCCCTGTTTGCAAAACGGCTATCTCCCGAGGAGGTGACATTAGATGGCTTGAAAGGAAGATTGCACCCTTTCTTCTTAGAGGTGAGAACATTTGCCCAGGATGATTTTGAGAACGTTTCAACTTTCTCCACCATTATTCAAAGTACCCTTGAAGCGTTGCAAGCCTGGAGAAAATCTTGCATTCGGCAGGAGCAGACAGTCACCATCCTCGAGTTTCAGCTCAATCTCACCCCATCTATTTCGGTACAGGATGTTGAAGCAATGCTAGCCCGGTTCATCGAGTTTGCAGTCAAGGGGAAGAACGATGGGAACATGTTTCTAAATAAGAATCTTCTGGAAGGATAGTGTGCATTAATTGCCCGTAGTGGTTAAAGGGAAGAGTTTGTCATTTTGTTTTCATTTATTGCATCACTCCACCTTCTGGCGATTATTAGGGTAGAATCTTGTTCAGGGCTTATGTGGCTCAATCTGAGCCATTCATTGTAATTCAATCTGAGCTGCCCATTGGACTGGGCCAACTATAAAAGGGGCATCCCGCCTCATTTGTGCCTCATTAGATTAGATCATTAGAAGTGAAGATACAGTAGCGGAGAGAGTAGCTGAGATAGCTTAGCATAGATTGATAGTATAGTTTGAAGAAGGAAAGTTTTTCCATTGAAAGTTTTGTAAGTTGTTGTGAACACTCTCACAATAAAAAGAGTTATCATTGATGGTGGTTTCATCTTTTGTTGTGAGCAGCTAGCAAGATTTCTTCGTCCTTCTTATTTAAGTAGGATCTTAAAGTAGAGTAAATTTCATTTTCATGCCTTTAGATTGTTGTGGAATGCGGTGTTTAATCTAAGCGAGCTTCGTTTAAATCCATACCACTAGCGAGCTTACTGATGGTAAGTTTGTCTTGCGTGGTCGACTGGAACATTCCAGACTTAACTTCAGTTATGATTGGCATGTTTGTATGCGTCGTTGTGATGGTATTTACATGTTGAATTGTAATCTGAATATCCTTAGCCACTCCTTCGAAGATTGCACCGATTCCGTGGAAGTTGTCCAAAGCGAGGCAAAGCGAAGTCTAGTTGAAGTTTGCTGAAGTTGATCTCCACATCTCGTAGCTTAGGATAGTCTGTAGTCTTTCTAATCCCTGCAGCCATTCAATTTCGCAATTTCCGTTAGTATTAGGAAACTTGCACTTCATTGAGAAACCTTTCGAACCACATGAAAACCCTTTAGTCTGTTGTCTGTTGTCTGCTATCGAACAATTACGTAAGTCCCCTCGTGATACCAGCAAATCACAAAGAACCAACTGAACCTATTCCACTACATAAAAAGAACCTTGGAGTTGAACGCATGAACTTTCTTGCAATCTTAGCATGCTGGATTTTTTCTAAGTGTTGATATTTAATTTCATCTCTAGAAGAAATACACCCAAGTTGAAGGAGAGATGTGAAATTTGTTCAGGCGTGAATAAAATTGGCAATGGATGAGTCAGAAGATGCCAGCTTCGCGAGGATGATAAAAAATTTCAAGTCAGAGCAAAGAAAATGCGCCCATAAATGAAGAATTGGATTAAATTTGATGAAAAATATTTTTCTAAGGCTTAAAATTCAAAAATTAAATGACCCCCTTCGTTTGTAGACCCATGAATTCAACACGTTCTGAAGGGAATTTTCTTCTAGGTATTGAAGATCTTCGACAAGGAATGGATTTTAAAGTATTCCACTGCTTTGCCAAGGCTTTCAAGATGGAAATTTTGATTGGCACTTAAATTATGAAATCTTTCTAAGGAAAATTCAAATTTTTCTAAGGCAAAATGAATAAAATGTGTTTTCAATGGTAAAATGCTTCAGATGATGAGTTTGAAGTTGATTGACTAGATGATTTTGATCGAATTCTTCGTGAGATGAATCTTCCAAAGTCGGAGGCAAATAAAATTGAGTGTCAAAGCTTCGGCTGGTGAAGTAAATTTCTTAGAAGATGCAATTAAGTGAATATTTTCAAAAATGAATTAAAAATGCTAAGTACGCCAATCAAGATAAATCTTTTGAAATTCTAGAAGGTCAAGATTCCAGATGTAAAGTGACAAGTGTTGAAATTGCCAAAAGGATGGAAATTTGAATTCCTACTATTATGTAGTGGAGATTTAATGGACTAGCTAAAGATAGCTCCTTCTAGAATTCGACTTAGCTATATGAGCTGAACTTTGTTTCATTTTTCTCCATCAGTTGAAGAAGTTCGATTCTAGCTCTGAAGTAAAGATTGCAGTGCAAGCATTGAGGGAGTTCGACTTGAAGAAGAAGGATTGTTGAGGCTGAAACTTTGAAGAAGTTGCTGAAAGTGAAGTTGGCCGATTTTATCTAAGTAGTGAAGTTGTTGAAGCTTGCTAGAAAACTTTCTAAGCGTTGAAAGTTCGAAATTGCTAGAGGAGAAGTTGAGGTTTGCAAATGAAGTATAATGTTGCAGCTTCTCAATTCTAGAAGTCGATTGGCAGCCCCATGTTATTTTAATTTTCTACTTTAAATTGCTGATGGCTGTTTGTTATTTTGCAGGATGGCTGAAGTAAGAGCAACCGACAGAGATAGTAATGTTGCATCCAAGCAGGCTGTTATCAAGAAGCTGAGCAAGCCTTTCCTACCGGAGTCGAAATTCACTTCGAAGTTTGGCAAGCTGGCTAATACAAATTTGGGCTCTTTCAACATGGAGGATTTTAAAAGTCGAATGATGGGAGTTGGCACTCATCGTCCTTCAGTCACTTCGCGCAATATTGTTCGAAGTGGGCTATATGCAGCTTCTAGTTTCCCACCAACTATTCAATGTCCAGAGCTGATGATGGAGTGTGCTAACTGCTATGACTCGGATCACAGGTCTATAGTTTCACCTGATGGCAAATTGTTCGCCAACCTCACTCCTGCACCTATCGATGAAGCTTTTGGAATGCCATCGCATGAGAAGATGATTTATAAGACGAGGGAACGTGCTAAGTGAATGTATGCTTCAACGTTCGAGAGATGTGCGGAGATGATCAACTCTCGCTAGATGAACAAGCCCAAGCCCTCTTGCACGAAGTTGCCGAAGCAGATAATATCAGATGATTTGAAGCAGAAGTACTGTGACCTGATCATGATGCTCAGCAGGGTTGGAGGCTGCCCCCAGGCATTTATTTTTGAGCCATGGATGTTCTACTACATAAACCTCGTGTTGGAAGGGAAAGAGCACAGCAATTGGGCGGTGATGATTAGCGACAATTTGCATGAGCAGCTCCGGAGCCTAAGGAGGATGAAAACTTTTTACATGGGCTCATACATTGTTTACATGTTGGATCGTATGACGAAGTACAATGGAATTTCATACAAGGAGCCAATTGGATGTGGCTCTCATAAGTTCAGAATTCATGAGGCTTGTCCGCAGCTGCACCTGACAAACACGTCCAATTACAAGCGGGTCAATGATGCCTTTACCATGCATATAACGAGATCACTTCAGCAGAGGACATCACAGGATCTTGAGGGAAGCTCAGTAATTGATTGAAAGGTATAGGTAATGGTTTATTCAGTTTCCGAAATTCTCTTACATCAGGCTGCAAGGTTTTTCTTCATACCCATATAGATTGCCTAAGTACCCAACGAATAGAATTTTGATGTTAGAGATATCTAGGCAACTTGTTGCCTTTGATAAGATTCAGAAGAGAAAGAAGAAGGGAGGGATTGACTTCCCAATCATCATGGGGAATTCAGATGAAGTGTGTCCGTCACTTCAGGCAGCCAGGGAAGCTGAAAATGAGCTTCAATTCTTCCATCTATCCTATCACACCAGCAGGCAGTATTACGATCCTCATAGGAATATTAGATGGATACCGTCAGAGGAATTTGTTCATAAGGCAAATATTGAGGATTACTGGGGTAATACATCAGATGAAGCTGAGGTCAGGAAAAGGATGTTCTTGAGGCTACCAATAAGCATGATTAGGGAGTGTGAAATTATTCCAGTGCCAGACCAGGTAGATGAGGACATGAACGTTCTCCATCTAGATTATGAGGCAGTGAGACACACCACTTCCACTCCCAGATTGGTCAGAGCCAGAGATTGTTGATTTGGACACACTTTGTATTCCAGTCCTGACTTTCACCAGAGCGTGGGTCGAAAAGCATGTGAGCAGATTGAAGAGTAGGTCAATTCCGTTGACTTACAACTTGATGGGAGATCATAGGACACCAACTACCAGTAGGAAGAAAAAGATTACTTGAGGTCCAGAATCTCGAAGGAAGGAGCCAATTTAGCCGGAACCTTCGAGAGTTGTGGTTGAATCACCTAGGCCCTTGGAGACACGTTCTCCAAGTATACAGGAGGTTTCACTTTTCGCTGATCAGAGAAATGCATTGAATCAAGAGTAGGAATTACATGAGGAAAATCAGCCGCCACGGAGAGAATCAATTGCCCAAAGTGTTAATGCGCCCACTAGAGATGATCATCAGGAGGAATATGAGGAAATTGCTACTAACACACACTTCCAGCATAAGCTTGAGGCGGCTCTAGAGGATGATGCAGTTTCAGGAGATACTCAGCCATTAGAGGCCAATGAGCCTCGCCAGAATGAAATTGAAGTAGAACAAGTCCGTGAGGACGAAGCTAGAGAGGAGCAACCATTTGACATACAGCAGGTAGTACCTGATTGGCTCAGGGATAGAATGAGAAGGAGCTCCGGTGAAGAGGTTGATCCAGCAGTAGAGATTTGTAATGTCCCCTTCTCAAACCTGATCGATCATAGACCTCATAGACCTTTTCACACACGCTTCCATTCCAAATGGGGACCCTAATTTTGCCTAATCGTCTTTTTGGCTTTGTTTTTTGGTCTCTCTCTCTGTCTGTCTCTTTTCTATGGTCTACTTTCTGGGATTCCTCCGCCGTTGAGCTTAAAATGCGAAAATTCTGGCCAAGTTTGAAAATTAGGGTTTTGAGCTTCCTTGCCAATTTGAGGTCAAATAAAGTGAATAAGTTGAAAATTGAGCCTAATGTTGTTGTCGTGATAAGCCTGTTGTGCCCCAAATTCTCTCATTAGATTCCTGCGAACTTACTACTTTTAGTAAGTGTGCAATTCCAAGTATCCGCCGCCATTCTGAAAGTTCCGATTAATCACACCGCAGATTCGTGAGTATATCGTACCTTTGCATGCCAAATTTGAGCAAAACCGACGAATTTACTATTTTTAGTCCGCTTTCGACTAATTTCGTGGTGCAGATGCGGTGAAGTTCTTTGCATGTCCGCATATTCCTTCCGGTTTTTCGAGACCTTCACATGATATAACATGCCGCAAGACGGTGGCGATCACTTTCGATTCGCCAAACTCCTTCCGAGGCTATTTTCCTTTAGGCCTGCATGTCTAAGTTCTTTACGCCCGTGATTCCCCGATGGTTTTTCGAGAGCTTCGCTGATGGTGTGACATGCAAACGGTGAATTTCACCTCGCGAAGGAACTTGCTATTTTAGCAGTGTGTCCGCTAATTTCCGCCAGCTCGTGAATCAATGGTGAGTTGATCGCATAGTCGCTGAAAACGAGGACAACCGAAGTCCATTTGATACGCATGCAAAGTGAATTAGGGTTTCCAGCTCGAGCCTAAAAATAGCATAAAAGTCAATTCGAACTGGATGTAAACCACCATCAAAGATTCTTCAAAGCATCCGGGTGAAATTTCTGCCAACAGAGTACCGGCATTATTTATAGTAAGTCAAATTGGAAACATAAGCAAAAATAGTAAAATCATTGCATGAAGCGCCAAAGGTTCAAGTAGTAGCGTCACGCGGCGGAGGTTTCATTAAAATTCTTAACCTCGACGGAAAGCAATGGAGCCATCGCAAACATATTTACGATATAGTAAGCCACCTTAAACAGGTTAAAAATAGCAGGGTGACTAAAAATGGCAGTGTCGACAGGTTGATAAAGTTATGAAGAAGCTATGTTTAAAATTTCAGGCCATTCCGAGCTTGAGAGATGCAAATTCAAAGGACTTACTATAAATAGCAGGGCACGAAGCTGGCAGAGGCATGCAACAAAAGTCAAGGAAAGTCAAAGTTTTTAATCCTCCACCACAGGTGAAATGCGCCCAGCTCAAGGTAGTGGCACAAAAAAATTCTAAGTGTTTGAACTCGTCTTTCACCACCCTCAAAATACGCCCAGCTGAAAAGAGGTCAAAGTGGTCAACACATTTCATCCTGCAGCTATGTGAAAATGCGCCCTCCTCACAAAGCAAGATGTTTAAGAAATTTTCTAAGTATAAAATATCCTCCTCACCCATCAAAATGCGCCCATGTTTGAAAGGCATGCAACAAAAGTCAAGGAAAGTCAAAGTTTTTAATCCTTCACCAAGTAAGAAATGCGCCCATGCAAGAATAAGCTGGAAAAAGTCAAAAAGTCAACAAACTTCATCCACCTTACCCAGCAAAATGCGCCCAAGTTGAGAGAGTTGATGGCAAAATTGTCTAAGGCATGAAAATATCCTTCTCACCCCCCAAAATGCGCCCATCCTGCAGCTAGGCTGAAATGCGCCCAAAATGAAGGTGGTCAAAGGAGTCAACGAGTCTATCCTTCACCTACATGGAAATGCGCCCAAATGGGGCCACATGAGGACAAAATAGGGAGCTGAAAAGTCACCGGCTAAGACGTTGGAATCTTCATCCTCCACATCATGCAAAATGCGCCCAAAGCTAGCAAGGGAAAAGAGTCAAAGCTAGGCGTTGAA
This sequence comes from Sequoia sempervirens, assembly GCA_007258455.2. Lineage (NCBI taxonomy): Eukaryota > Viridiplantae > Streptophyta > Pinopsida > Cupressales > Cupressaceae > Sequoia > Sequoia sempervirens. The sequence goes on from VDFB02043752.1 coordinate 58,883, forward strand.
AAGATTCCTTCTTCTACACAAGCAAAATGCGCCCATCCTCTTGCCAAGCTGAAATGCGCCCAAGTTAGGATGGTAAAGGTAAATGCAAGCTAGTAAGTGAGGTGAAAGGTGGTTAAAAAAAATACTCCTAGGCGTGGCAATATTCCTCCATCATGTACAAAGTGCGCCTAAAGTAGAGAGTGTTAGAAGATTTTTGCTAGGCGTGTGGGGTGAAAACAAAATACTAGGCGTGATTTCAAGTTCTCTTCAAGTATGCTATGCGCCAAGTAAAGAGTAAGTGTGGTGGTGAAGATAAGTGATGAGGCGTGATTTTCTTCAAATGTGCTAAGTAAAGTGAAATATTTTTTTAAAAAAAAAGTGTTGGAAAATTTTCCTGGGCGTTGGAATTTCAAATAAAATTGCCTTGCAAGTATGGAGAAAAATGCAAAATGGCGTGTGAAGGGTGAGAACAAGATGTTGGGCGCAATTTTGATTTTCCTCCATCAAGTGTTAGGCGCCAAGAGTGATGGGAGTTATAAGGTGTTAGAAATTTCCTAAGGCATGTGAAGTGTAAAATGCTAAGTGTATTATGCGCCTAGAGTGTGAAGTGAAATACAAAACGGTGGCTAGAAAAATAAAATGTGCCAGGCACCTCTATGAAAAATTTTCTGAGTGAAGTTGGTATTTTCACAGGCAAAGTTGATCGAGCTGGATTCAAAAATTTTCTGAGGCACAAATATTTTCTCCCTTAGAAAAATGCCTAAGTCTGGGGAGGTGATGGGATTTTCTTGAAGCACGAGCAGAGTTGCCAGAGATGAAGTCAGTGATTGCCAGCTGCACATAATTGATACAAATTTTCCAAGTCAGAGCAAAATTCTCAGAGGGGATCGAAGAACGAGAACTAAATTGTTGAAAATTATTTTTTCCAAGGTTCAAAGTTCCAGAAAATTAAATGAACCCGTTCGTTGGGTACCCATGGGTTCGATGCGTTCTGAAGAAAATTTTCTTCTGGGTATTGAAGTTTGCCGATGAGGAGTTGATTTTAAGGTCTTCCACAGCTTGTCGAGAATTTTGGGATGAAGATTTTAAGTGGGCACCAGGTTGATGTATTTCCTAAGGGAAATTTGAAAATTTTCTAAGGCAAAAATGAAGAAAAATGTGTTTTCAAGGTAAGATCCTCCGCATCATGAATTTGAAAGAAACTGCTTCTAGGTGACTTGTTTCAATCCTTCTCGTGAAGATAGTTTTACTTGAGCCAAAATGAATAAAATCGAGGTTATCGTGAGCTCCAAATAGTGAAATGAATTTCTTGAAGATGCAAATTGAAGATGAGCCTTGAAGAGGATGGCATTGAAAATTGGCTAAGGCACTAAGAATTTGAACGCCGGGTTGGCTAGACAAACGACATGAGCCCTTGATGATCAAAGCATGAAAATCGTAAGGGAGTTAAGTTTATATCATGAAGTATTCTATCACCCTCTCCTGCTTTGTTTTGCGTGAGAAATGTTGTCGTGAGCACGATAACTTGAAGTGGAAGCACGATAAAGTTACAAGTTTCCAATCTCAAGGAGGAAAATTTATAAGAAAAAATGGGCTAAGTGTTAAGACTTAGTATAGCTCAAGTAACGAAGATGAAGACCCTCAAGTGGAAGAAATCAAAGAACAACGCCAAGAAAGAAGATCGAGAACAGTGTGAACACGTCTACAAATGTAATCTTCTAGAAGGATGATGGTGGACATTATGGCGAATGTATTACCCCACTCTCCTCTGTGGCGGTTTTTAGGGCAATATTATTTAGGGCTGAGGTGGCACGATTCTGGCCACTCTATTGATTGTAACCCTAGCCGTCTTTTGGGACTTGGCTAGCTATAAAAGGGGGAGTCCCCCTCATTTGTAATTCATTAGAAAATTAGAATTAGATCAAACATTGGAGTAGTAGAGCATTAGAGCTAGATAGTGTAGCATTGTAGAGCATTTTCGCATAATTTGGAGAAGAGAGAAAGTTTTCCCTTTGAAAACTTTTGAGGAGATTGTTGTGTAACACATTTTATGATAATAGATCTTTTCATTGATGATGGAATTCGTCTTGTCATGAAATGCTAGCAAGGTTTCTTCTTCCTTTCGTATCCAAGTAGTTTAACTCATGCAAGTAGCTTACTTCGGTGTGTGGTGTTTTATTGAGATAGCTTCGCTTTATTCCATACCACTAGCGGCTTGTTGATGATAAGTCTGCCTTGTGTGGTCAACTGGATATTACATTGAGTTTAACTTCGGTTGTGATTTATATGCTTATATGCGTCGTTGTGATGGTGTATGCATGTTAAGTCATAACTTGAACATCTTTCGCTATTTCCCTTGAAGATTGCACCGATTTTACTGAGGCTGTCCGACGGAGGCTAGGTGAAATCCGGTTGAAGTCTATTGAAATGAACCCCCACATATCCTGCATTTAGAGTAGCACATAAACTTCTTAGGCCCTACACCCTTTAAATTCAGTTCATTTCCGGTTAGAATTAGGAAACTTGCGCTCACCTGCCAAATCATTTGAATCACACGAAAGCCCTTTGTCTGTTGTTTGTTGTTAGCCGTCGAACAATTGTGTAAGTCCCCTTGAAAATACCAGCAATATCACATCAAGCCAAACTGAGCCTATTCGCACTTAAGGAACCTTGGAGTTGAGAGCATGATCTTACTCGCAATCTTAGCGTGCTGAATACTTTGTTCAAGAGAGGATAGAGCGTCCGTTGGGAGACTTTATTCTGTGTTGGTGCGGTCTCAAAAACCACGTCAACATGACCGTTGGCCTTTTTCTGGAAACCCGAAGGCTAGTCGGAAGGTAAAATTAGGGTTTCCTATTTTTGAGGAGGTCATTGCTCAGAGATGGTGAATTCAATGGCGGATCCTTTCTGGGTTTTCAGAGAGCTTCGCAGTGGCATGTTCATCTCGGCATTCAGAGCACTTTTTGGAATTTACTATTTTTAGTAAATTCTATTTTTAGCAGCTTTCCAGTTGAGTTCAGCTTGGTTGACTTCCTGCTTCAGTTTGGTCAGATGTTCTATTCAGTATCGGCTTCAAGGCACATTCGGAGGGATAAGTTAAGTCATTAATTAAAAAGTCAGGTTTTAAATATTCTATTTTAACGTTGACCCCTTGGCTTAGATCAATGACTTAATGTTGTGTTTAAAAAGTGGTCTTGGAGGGTGGCGCCCTCATTAATAGATTATTTAATTATTCCCAAAGTCAAAGAAAGGTTATGAAGGGCGCATTTATCAAAGTATGATGTTTATTTAAAATATCAAATCTTAAGCCTTGAAGGAAAAGTACGCCACCTTGAGGAGATTAGGGTTTTTGACCTAAAAGTGGATCTTAGGCTTCGTGTTTGCAAGATAACATCTAGTGGTGATTCAATCAATTTGTGAGTTGCATTTAGTTTGTGCTTCGTATTTAGCTTGCTGCATTCTTAGGTCTGTTTTGGCATTTAGTGGTCTCAGCATATTTCATTGTTTTAGACAGCAGGTTTCATGTTTTTATTCATATCTCAAAAAATACAAAAATATTAGTTCTGGATATTGTCTCAATCCAAGTGTTTGTAAAGGGCGAATCTATTCTCCAGATCTTAGAATTTTTAGTTGAGTCTGCAATTTTTAAAAAGAAATCGATTTACTCAGCTGGGCCGTACCTTTTCTAGCATTGGGATTTGTGCATTAAATTATTAGCTGCATTTAGAGTCTGTTTTCTGATATCAGCTTGAGCGCCATCTTGCTGGGAGTATTGTGCTTCAGAAAACGTGTCATTTGAGCAAGTTATTAGTGAGTTATAAGCATTTGAATACTTTTGTAAGCTGCTGATCATATGATAAAAGTGCAGATCTGATTGTGACAGTTCTAACAATCAGCATATTCTGATTTGGAATTGGCAGTGTGGTTTACTTAGAGCTTTTAGCAGATATATTGTTGAATACTCCATCTGGAAAGAATTGATATATTGACATTGCAGGCAATAATCATATTTTGTAAACTGGCAGTAGTACTGACCAGTATTCTTAATATTGCTTTGTCATTATTTGTAATACTCGTTCTTGCTTTCAGTACTAGTTTGAAATAGTTATAACTCCGCCCTATGGTAGCTACTTCCCATTCTGGGTGAGCAAGCACATTCTGGGTGTTGAGCAGTTTCAGCTTTTAGCATTTCATTTCAAGCTTTGCTTTCTGTAATCACTCCGTCATATGGTCGCCCCTCACTCCGCATTGGATTGGGTAGCACATACTTGACGTTGAGTTCCTTTCTGTATTTAGAGTAGAAGATCATCCTCTGACCAATGCTCGCCATCATCGGCGCCATTCTGGTTAGAGTTGCTTTCTTGCACGTTTTGGTTTATCCATCTAACCTTAACGGGTGCACTGCTTGTAATTTGAAATTGTGAAAAAAAAGAAAAAATTTGGCTCGGAATATTTCAAGATGGAGGAGTTTTTGAGTAGGATCAGCGCACCTCCAACAAAGAAGAGAGCCAGGAAATTTTCGAAGATCTCAACAGATGAGGATGGCTCTCGCACCCTTCACGTTACGGTGCCTAAGGTTGATTGTGATCGAGATGAGGCTGTACCGGAGAATTATATGATCACAACCATGGAGTTAGGTCGCCCCACAGGAGCACAGATCATTGAGGAGTGTGATAACTCCTATCAGGCGCTTAAGGACAAATTGCTCAGGACTGAAGAAAAGTATAAGAAATTGAAAAGAAGGAGCATAAGACTTTGATTGGCTACATGCAACATTTGTCTCGTTCTTGTGGGCAAGAGATTCCAGCACTTGAGCTTCCAGTTGAGTTATCTAGGGAATCAGTTAATGGCCTAGAAGATTTGAGGAAGATGGCACAGGAGGCAAATAAATGGGTTGCAGGTGTTCATGCCAAGACAAAAAAGTTCATGGAAGATCTTGCTCATGCTTACCAGCAAGCTTCTGACATTATGGCACGGATGGAGGCAGTTGATCAGGCCTGGGGTGATGCTCATGTCTATCGGAGTACAGTTATTCAACGTCTGGAGGCATTGATGCATACTCCTTTGCAGATGTTGATTGATGAAGGAGTGATTTAGGAGGGTGATAGGTACGATTTTACCAGCGGGTACTCTTCAGTAGTCACAGGACGTGGATTCTTCAATGCAGCAAAGGCGGATTCAACTAGAGTCAGGAAGGCTATGACAAACATCATTGATGGAGTCCTGAACACCTTGGAGGCAATCTTTGCTAGACGGTTGAATTCTAATGAGGTGACTACTGATGGATTGAGGAGTAGGCTGCCACTTTTCTTTTCGGAGGTGAAGACTTTTGTGCAGGATGACTTTGAAAATATTTCGACTTTCTCCAACCTGATTTAGAATACACAGGATGCCTTGATCGCTTGGAGAAAATCTTGCACATGGCATGGGCAATCAGTCACAGTGTTGGAGTTTCAGCTTGATCACATTCCACCGATCTCAGTTCAGGAGGATGAGGCTGTGCTTGCCAAGTTCATTGATTTTGCAGCCAAGGAAAAGGACAATGGAAACACACTTCTGGATGATGACCTTCTGGAAGACTGATTGTGGGCATTAATTGCCTTTACTATTTTTGGAGTGAGTAGGAATCTTATTATTCATTTATTGTACCTCCCCATTCTGGTAGTTTTTAGGGTTAGGGCTGAGGTGGCTCAATCTGAGCCATTCATTTGATTGTAATCTGAAATGGCCCATTGATCGGGTTATCTATAGTGCATCCCCTACCACACACCTACCTGGCACTGTATCAGAGGCAATGCAGCCATGGCATAGCCATATGCTTTTCCTCCTCTGCAATTCAAATAAATGTTTTGCCACTATCATAACAGCCACTGGATGTGCAGCCTTGCTGCTATGCCAGCAGGGCTCTTCCCAACCCCAAAGGCTTGCTGGGCATAATTCACTGATTCTGTGGCACCCAGCAACTCATTTCAACCTACCACATAACTCTACTACTAAAGTCACTGCAACAACGGAAAGTTTAACTCTGCCATTTGTGCATGCATGTGCCCAGATGCCACCATACCTGAAACCTACATTCAAACCAACCTGCAAGGTCCCGCCACATGAGCCACAAAGCCCCAGCTTAGAGATTAACCCATCCGCCTAGAGCAGGTCCCCATCCCTATACTCATTTACATTTAGTACACTCTTGGTTAGCTTTAGGAGAACGTACCTCATCGCTAAATCATCCGCAACATACGAAAATCCCCTTCCAATCATTAATTTGTTGTCAACTGCAAACCTTTTGAACAATTGTGTAAGTCCCCTCGTAAAAACAACACATCACAACGAACCTACTGAGGGTATTCCAAAGCATTTCGGAACCTTGGAGTTGAACATGCGATCTTTCTTGCAATCTTAGCGCACGGAATTCTTTGATCAAGAGAGAATGGAGTAGCCTTCGGATTACTTTGTTCTGCTGATTGGTGCGGTCACAAAAATCACATCAACAGGACCTCAAGCACATAGGCAAGTAGCTCAAACATGCAAGCAACTAGCTCAAGCATGCAAGCAAGTAGCTCTAGCAAGTATGCAACTAGCTCAAGTAGACAAGTAGGCAGCTCAAGAATGCAAGCGACCAACTCAAGCACACAAGCAACCAGCTCAAGCATGCAAGTTATCAGCTCAAGCAAGTAGCCAAGTACCTTAAGTAGTCAAGCAAGTAGCTCAAGCATACAAGTAACCAGCTCAAGCAAGTAGGCACCCAGCTCAAGCAAGTAAGCAACTAGGTCAAACAAGTAGGCAACCAACTCTAGCAAGTAGGCAACTAGCTCAAGCATGTAAGCAAGTAGCTCAAGCTAGCAAGCAACTAGCTCAAGCACACACAGGATGGCAGGAGAAATGTTCTGATACCACTGTAATGTCCCCATTTTGGGATTACCCTAAATCTTCCTTGATTTCTTGAAGATACCCTTTTTTGATGGTCTAGTGTTCATATTGCATTCTTTTTCTCTTTTTCCTGATCAATCATAGCATAAAGACATTCATAAATTTATTCATTTTTCTATCAAATAATCACAATTACTTATAAGGCTCAATAATTGCTACAAGTATCTTTATTGTATATATATATATATATATATGTAATTACATACAATAATGTCAATGGAGCATAACATATCAGCAATGTTATAAGATAACTAGTAGCATGCATGATTTATTATTCCTCATTAAATCAATAAAAAAAATCGATAACATTAAACAGATAGCATCATGTATGAATTACTATTAATTAGACTATTATTTAAATCTAGGATGTATTTATCAACATCATTATTTAATGTTCAAACATTTATCTAACTTATTATTTAAATTCATAAAATACTTATCTCCTTATATTCATAAAATACTTATCTACTTTCCATCTGCCTATCTTTATAAATTTCAGATGATCTTGCAGTCTATATTTTATCTCTCCTTTCCCCTTCTCTCTATTTCCTTCCTCCTATATATATCTTATTCTTTCCCTTTTTATATCTTCGCATTCAAATGAGAAGATGTATCTTTTTGAAAAGAGACATTCATTAGAAAAGACACAACCTTTTGAAATGATTGTTGCCTTTGAAAACTAATTCCAAACTGTGATGAACCAAACTCACTGCTGATTTGATTTTTGCTCGTTAAAGGTCTGATTTTTGGTTTGTAATCTGCTTTTCTTGTTTTTGGTGTTTTTGTGGTTTGATGTCAAATGATTTTAATAATTTTCTTACAACCATATGCATATAAAAATTCAAATTAAACTAACTTATAAAAGATAACTCAAAGGAACTCAATACACTAGTTAAGAGACCTTCTTCATCCACAAAGAGTGCTAAAATTATATTCCTCTTACATGCATTTTGGAATGAGACATCATTTACAACTAATGACAAACTTGCAGCCAAGATGCACTGTGAACAGTGCTTGCTACAATACCCGCGCCCATGAAATTGCTCATACAAATTTAAATACAAGTTTCTCCTACCAATTTTTCGTTGAAATGTCTTAGAATGATGGGCGCCCACTTTAGGAGTAAAAGCAGCTGCAAGAAAGAGGCGTTTTCCTTACTTGTGGATGTTGAAACCCTTACTTCAAAGCGGCTGGCTGTAGGTGCATAATCAGCTCCCAAAATGTTCATAAATTCGAAGTAACACCTTCAAGATGATGAATGAAGACTTTAACAGCAACTTCCCTTCCGGTAGATGTCTTCAAACACTTGCAAACAACAAAATATGGCTCCCATGAAGCCACAAAACTCAGACCTGCACTTTTAAGTGGTCTTTCACACTCTCAAGATGCATCAAATTCGAAGAATCGAAGCCCCAACCAGGCCTCCCCACTGCTGAAAGTAGAAACCCTAGTTTTCTCCTTCCACACTCTCCACACTTCAAGCTTCAAACAAGACAAATAACTCATGCATGAAGAAGTTCGAACTTCTCAAGCTCCTTTTATAATTTTAACTTGAAAAACACTATTCATTAAAAAGTTACTATTCACTTAAGTTGTTACTTTTTCCACTTTAGTGATGAATAGTAATAGCAAAATAGAATTCAACCCCTTGAACTAATAGGCACATGGCCCCCAAAGTCTGGAAAGGTGAAACGATGATGAAGATCAATATTTCAAGCTCCCGTAACATGCCAAACGCGCAATTCCACCATGTCACCAAACTCCATATACCAAATAAGCAAATTTCCGACCAGGTGCCCGGACAGGTGACCCTCTAACCAGAACCCTTAGCCTACGAGGGTCGATGTAATAGGCTAAACCACTGAGTCTCGAAAGGTTAAATAGAAGGGGACATTACACAAACCTTTCTAATTTCTATTTTATTGTTTTCACACTATTGATACATCTCCTTCTTACATCATCATTCCTTTACTCTTCTCTCTTCTTAAAATTTGAAGTGTATTGCCCCTCCCTTCCCACAAACTTATTTTATATCTTTATACCTCCATGAAGAGAGGCATCTCTTTGAATAGAGATAACCCCACAAATGGACATGACTTTTAGTTAAACATTCCTTAATGATATCTTTAATTTTATTATTTTGATTTGATGTGTATGACATTTTACTATTTAGTTTACTTGTAATATTATTTATTTTATTATTTAAATTGCCATTATTTACAATTTTATATTCCATAATTGTCTTGTTTTCATCCCTTATCTCTTTGCTTACTCCATTTATTTCTTTCAATATATATTATTATATTTTATATAATATTATTTAAATTATTAGAATTCATATTTTAATATTTACGATATTATCTTTGATAATTTAATTATAATATTATCTTTGTGATAATTATAATTACTAATGTTTATACTTTTATTATGTTTTTATCTTATTTAATTATTATCTTAATGTTGAGATTTCGGGGACATGACATTCTCTGAGACAGAGAAATATGAGGTGAAAGCCCTTGTAGTGCATATTTCTCTGAGATAGAGAAATATGAGGTGAAAGCCCTTGTAGTGTATATTTCTCTGAGACGAAGAAATATGAGGTGAAAACCCTTGTGTATATTTCTCTGAGATGGAGAAATATGAGGTGTGAGCCCTTGTTCATCTCTAAAACTGAGATGAGACATCATGTTGAGAGACTCCATGACGACATCACGTTGAGAGACTCCGTGATGAACCCTTTGTACTTGTGTTTTTCCACACATGGGAGTAGCCATGGTGGACGTCATGTTGAGAGACTCCATGACGACCACGTTGAGACTCTGTGATGGGCACTTGTGCACATGTTTCTTTCCACACATGGGAGTAGCCATGGTGGACGTCATGTTGAGTGACTCCATGATGATATCACGTTGAGAAACTTTGTGATGAACTCTTTTCCACAAACGGGTGTAGCCATTGTGGGTGTCATGTTGAGAGACTCCATGACATGGATATATGGAAAGATAGCTCCCTAGCTAAGAGGGAGTGTTGATGTTATAGTAGCGGGAGATATCTTTCTCTCGAATTTAAATAATAAATGATGAATAAATAAAAGCAAGTCAGACTTGCTATAAATATTCATTTATTTTTTATGGGCCGACTCAAACAAAAAGTCACCTTGTTTTGTGAAAGAGGTTGACTCTAATGAAAAGACACCTTTCATTTGTATATATACCAAGCAATGATCATTCATTTGACCATTTGATTTTTCAAGAAACAATTTGCACTTCAAGAGGGAGTTCGCACTTTTGCAACAAATCATAATATTGCTTCAAGCAGATCGGTATCAACGAGAAATCATATGTGTTTGTATATTCGCATCTAGGAGAGGTGCTATCATCCATTACATCAAATCGGCCTTGTGTTTGGCCAAATTGTAAAGTAGATTTCTGCTCTTTTCATTCAATATATAAGGGATATATTTTGGCTAGGTTTTTCTCCCTCGAGAAGGAGGGTTTTCCCAGGGTATCTTGTTGTGTTCATTGTTCATTGTGTTGCATTTTTTAGTGCTTAAATTTCTGATCCTAAAACTAACACTCTGTGCCATGGTAATCAGCCCTAATTGGTCCATATGGAGGCAATCTAGTAGTGAAAGGGAAAATAGGGTCAAGCAAAGGATCATAGATGATAGTTGGTGGGATCGTGTTGAGTATCTCGTCAGTTTCACTGAGCCCATATTGAGCATGATCCGTTACACTAAGATGGATAGACCTTGTTTGGGAAAAGTATATGATGGTATCGACTCAATGATTGAGAAGATGAAATTCATCATCAATGCAAAAGAGGAAGAACCTAAAGAAAATTTCTTCAAAGAGCTACAAGAAATCATTGTTGATAGATGGAATAAAATGACCACTCTGTTGCATCTTCTCGCTTTTGCATTGAGTCCCCAATATTATACTCCTAAGATACTTTATGCTTCATCAAGAGTTGCTCCATATAGGGATGTTGAAGTGGCTCAAGTGTACAACGCAGCACTTCGTAGACTCTTCACTGATCGTGACCAACGTGATCGAGTGAGGGCTAAGTTCATGGCTTTTGCATGCTCCGATGGTGTTGATTAGAATCTTGATGCTCTTTGAGACAAGTACAGGGTGGATGCTCATAGTTGGTGGTACTTCCATGGGCAAGAATACAGGCACCTCCAACCTATTGCAATAAATTTTTTATCCCAAGTAAGTTTTATATTTTGTAATTTTAATTTTAATTTATATTAATTAATAATTTTGTTTAGTTAAATTTTGTAACTCTTAACTATTTAATTTGGTCTTAATAGGTTGCTAGTTCATCTTCTTTTGAGAGGAATTGGAACACATACTCCATCCACTCAATAAAACGCAATAGGCTACATTCAAAAAAGGCAGACGACTTGGTGTATGTGCATTCAAACTTGAGCCTCCTTACACACAAGCAAAGTTCCTACAAAGGAGACACAAGGAGGTGGGATATTGTGCCAGAGCAGCTTGACTTGGATGCTTCCACAAGTCACTTAGCTGCACTTGATATTGATGATGACTATCAACCTAAAGCAGCTACTGAGCATGAGAGTGGTAGTGTCAGTGCTAGTGGCAATGCTTGTGTGAGTGCCACTGATGCTATTTGTGGTTCTACACAAAATGTAAGAATCTAATGATGTTGATGATGCTACTTTTCTTGATGACCCATATGATTCCGATTGATCAATGATCAATAATTATTAATGGCCGATTGTAAACACTTGACATTTTTATGTTTGAAGTTTGAACTTTAATTTATAATTCTATATCATTACATTTGACTCTTTGAGTATAAAGTGGTGGTGTATTTTGTAATGTCCCCACTCTAGTCAGTTTCAGGAGCAGTTGAGTTAGCCTATTTCTTGGACCCTCGTAGGCTGACAGGATCTGGTTAGGGGGTTGTTGTGACCTTTTTCACACATCGCCCCATTGCAAATGGGGACCCCCTAATTTTGGCTTTGCTTTTGGTTTGATGTTGGTTTGTTTTTGCTGTTGTCTCTCTCTCGTTCTGTCTACCTTTCCGGGTTGTGCCCGTCTCTGAGCTTAAGCGTAAAATTGACCAAGTCTGAAAATTAGGGTTTCATCTTTCCTGGTCAGTCCGAGGTCGAATAGGGTGAATAAATTGAAAACAGAGCTTAACGTTGTTGTCAGTATGCTTCCAGCAGGCTCTCAGCAAGTTTTCATTAGATTCTGGGTACTTACTATTTTTAGTAAGTGTGAAATTGCGTGCAATTCGTCGCAAGATTTTGAGATTCCACACGGCATTCAGAGCGATCGACTACCGATGCGAATTTTAAAATTGACAACTACTATTTTTAGCAGTCAAATGGGCAAATTTCAGGTTCACGCAGAGTTTTCTCATGTGGCATATTCCTTCCGGTTTTTCGAGACCTTCGCAACGATGTAACATGCAAGTCGAAACGACAACTTTCAATCCAGCCAGGCTATTTTAGGGTTTGCATGTCGGTTTCTTTTGCCTGATGATTCCTCGTGGGTTTTGAGAACTTACTGTGCATATGCAGATAACACTCAAGGAACTACTATTTTAGTGTGTGTCCGCACCGCTTCCCAGCTCAGAATCACAATCACATCACAAAACGAGCAAAACAGAGATCATTTGATACGCATGCAGAGCTAATTAGGGTTTCCAACTCTCGCCAAAAAGAGGAGTCAAAAGTCATAATTTTCGAAAACCGGTGTAAACTGATCTGATCAGCGATCCTTCAGGTTGTCTGCTGGTAAAATTTCAAGTCAAACGAAGCACTTACTATTTATAGTAAGTCAATTTGGAAACTGGCTAAAAATAGCAAGTCGGGTGCATGCGTCAGTGTCAGCAGTCAGGTCACGTGGTGAGGAACACGCCATTCAAATTTCAAGTCAATCGGAGCAGTGGAACTATCAGAAACAAGCAGTTACTATTTATAGTAAATCACCACCAAAAATGGGCTAAAAATAGCAGGTCAGCTAAAAATGGCAGTGTCGACAGAATAACAAGGTCACGAGGATGCTATGTTTAAAATTTCAAGTCGTTCTGAGCTTCAGAGAGGCAAATTCAGAGGACTTACTATAAATAGCAGGGCATGAAATACTGGCGAAAAAACGAAAAAAAATTCTAAGTCTGGAACTTCATCCAGTAGACATGGCAAAATGCGTCCAGTTGATGAGGAGGCATGGAAAATTTCTAAGAGTCAAGTTCATCCAGTACACAGGCCCAAATGCGCCCATCTAGCAGTAAAGTCAAAGAAAAGTCAATGACTTTTATCTTGTAGGCATAGTGAAATGTGCCCACTCTAGGAAGGTGCTCTAAAATTTTCTAAGTCATGAGGATATCCTCCACCCCCTTTGAAATGCGCCAAGTTCAAGAATAAGTCAAAGGTGGTCAAGGCGTGGTAAGTTTTCATCCTCCATCACCTAGCAAATGTGCCCAGCCACTAGCATGTTCAAATGCACCCATGTTTGAGAGGCATGTAGCAAGTGAGTCAATGGGTCAACAAAGCTCATCCACCTCACTAAGTGAAATGCGCCCATGAGGCTAAGAGGTCAACAAGTCAAAGTTCTAATCCTCCATGCATGCTGAAATGCGCCCAAAGAGGGCATGTGAGGACAAAAACGTGGGAGATGAAAGGTCACTTGTTGGTGGCGTTTGAAAATTTTCATTCTCCTCTACATGAGAAATGCGCCCAAGTGCATGAAGTAGGAAAATTACTAAAGGCGTTGGAGGGGTAAAATAAAGTGTTGCTAGTGATGGATGAATATTGCTAGGCGTGGTTAATATTCCCCATGAAGTGAGGTATGCACCTAAGATAAAGTGTTGAGGGTGGTGAAAATATTGCTAGGCGTTGAAAGTTAAAGTGTCCTCCTCAAACATAAAATGCGCCCAAAGGAAGATTAAAGAGTAAGCTAGGCGTTGGATTTTCTTTTTTTTTAACAAGGTGTCCTTCATGAAGTCTAATATGCGCCCAAGTTGATGAATAAAATAGAATATGTTAAGTGTGATGTGCTTTCAAGAAATATTTTCTAAGAGAAGTTGATGAAATTTTTTTCACCACTGGCAACGATGAGCAAGATCAAATAAAATTTTCTAAGGCAAATTCTCAAAGTGCCAAGTGACTCAAAAATTTTCTAAGGCACAAATATGCCTAAGTCGGGAGAGGTGATGGAATTTTCCTGAGCAGAGTTGCCAGTGATGAAGTCAGAAGGTGCCAACATTGCAGGATGAGTAAAAAAATTTCAAGTCAGAGCAACAAAATTCTCAGAGGAGATGAAGAAATGAAATAAATTGTTGAAAATTATTTTTCCAAGGTTCAAAATTCTCGAAAATTAAATGAACCCGTTCGTTGGGTACCCATGGGTTCGACGCGTTCTGAAGAAAATTCTCTTCTGGGTATTGAAGATCTTCAACAGGGAGTGGATTTTAAAGTTTTTCGTGCTTCGCCAAGCCTTCAGGATGGATATTTTTGATGGGCACTGGGTTGATGAATTTCCTAAGGGAAATTTAAAAAAAATTTCTAAGGCAAATGTGAAGAAAATGTGTTTTCAAGATAAAATGCCTCAACGGATGAGTTTTAAGTCGATTGCCTAGGTGAATATGATTGAATTCTTCGTGGGACTAATCTTCCAAAGTCAGAGATGAACGAAATTGAATATCAGAGCTCCAGTTAGTGAAATGAATTTCTCAAAGATGGTACGCCCTTGAGGAAGATGGGTTGAAAATTTGGCTAAGGCATGAAGAATCATGAAGATGGCAGAAGTTGGCTAGTAGAGGTGATGAACGCTTGAAAGTTAGAGCGTGAAAATCCTGGTAAGTAGGTTGAATTTGTATTATGGAGTGTTCTAATACTCTTCTCCTCGCTTGTTTTGCAGGAGAAATGTTGAGGCCAACCGGTGATGACTTAGTGTGATGAAGCAAGTGATTCAGGACAACAACTCAACCTCGAAGGAAGAAAGTAGCAAGAAAATGACTAAGTGTTGAGGCTCAAGTGATGAAGAAGAAATGTTTTCAAAACTCAAGATGGAAGTTCGAGCAAAATTGAAGAACAACACCAAGAAAGAAGATCGAGAACAGTGTGAACGCGTCTGCAAATGGGAATCTTCTAGAAGGGTGGTGGCCATTAATGGCGCATTTATTACCCCACTCTCCTTTGTGACGGTTTTTAGGGCAAATCTTGTTTAGGGCTGAGGTGGCACAATCCGGGCCATCCAGCCGATTGTAATCTGAGCCGTCCGTTGGACTTGGCCAGCTATATAAAGGGGGAGTCCCCCTCATTTGTATCTCATTAGAGTAGAAGTCGGAGTAGAGAGACAACTAGGTGATAGCTTAGAGTAACTTAGTATAGATTGATAGTGTAGTTTGAAGAAGAGGGAAAGTTTTCCCTTTGAAAACTTTGTAAGAAATTGTTGTGAACACTCTCTCAATAAAAGAGTTTTTCATTGATGGTGAATTTCGTCATTGTTGTGAGTAGCTAGCAAGGTTTCTTCGTCCTTCCGATTCAAATGGTAGAGTAAAATAGTTCTAAGTAGTATAATTTTTATTCCATGCAAGTAGTTATTAGCTGTGGAATGTGGTATTTGATCTGAGCAACTTCGTCTATCCATACCACTAGTGTATTTGCTGATGGTGAATGCGCCTTGTGTGGTCAACTGGAAACGTTTGGGCCTAACTTCAATCACAGTTTGAATGGTGGTATGCGTCGTTGTGATGGTATCTTCATATCAAATGGTGGTTTGAACATCTTTAGTCATCTCCCCTGAAGATTGCACCGACTCCGTGGAAGCTGTCTGAGGTGAGGCAAAGCGAAGTTCGGTTGAAGTTTGCTGAAGTTGAGCTCCATATCCCACACTTAGAGTAGATTAGAATCTTTTAACCTTACCCCACTTCAATTCAGTACTCTCTGGTTAGAATAGGAAACCCGCGCTTCATAGACAAATCTTTCGAGCATTTGAATTCCTTTCTCTGCTGCTGAACAATTCCGTAAGTCCCCTTGAAATACCAGCAAATCACATTGAGCCAACTGAGCCTATTCGCACTGAAAGAACCTTGGAGTTGAACGCATGAACTTTCTTGCAATCTTAGCATGCGGAATACTTTGATCAAGAGAGGATAGGGTAGCCGTTGGCGACTTTATTCTGCGTTGGTGCGGTCACGAAAAACACATCAACAGGGGTCAATGGCCGTTTTTGGTGGGTATTGTTATTCCCACTCCTTCACTTCAATATTGGGTTCAACACAGGCGTTTGTAGTTCAGTGTTTCCCAGCTTCTGACGACACAGAGAAATACTGAGTTTGGAGGGAGTTATGAATATTTATGTGGTTAAGTTAATTATTTAACTTATTGGTTTATTATAAAGTCAAATTGACTTTATTAAAAGAAACACCACTTAAATATTTCATAAAGTGATAATTAAATCACTTAAGTGAAAAAGGTGCGCTCAAAGAATTAAAAGCAACTATTGAGAAAGGCTTAAATACATTTTAAATGTATTTAAATGACAAAAGCCGTACTTTTCTTGGAAGTTGTGCTTTTTGGAGATATAAGGGAAAAAGATGCAAGTCGACCTCACTCTTGATCATTTGACATTGCATCTTTATATCTTCTCTGTGGTTTTTGTCTGAGGACAAGGGTTTCAAGAAATTCTTCTCTAGAGAACGATAATTCTTTATTGATTTGTGATTGTGAGACTATGAAATACCAGTTGAATGGTTGCTACTGAGGGAGCTTCATACAGGAGTTCATTTGTGCTTTCATCAGAGTTTTGTATTCAAAAGATTACAATTTACAATAAGGAAGAGGGCTTTCACATCTGGGACATCATCTTCAGCTATTTTCCAGCTTTCAATAAAGAACTTTCATCATCATTCTGAGGCCGTACCATTGCATTGGGAGGCGTGTCATCTGGGAAGGGCGTGTGAAGCTAGAGGCAAAAACGCCTCTCCTTTGGCTCCTTTATGGACTCCATCCTAGGCGTCCATCCTTCTTAGCAGCTTTCCACCAGTTTCTGAGTGGGAGAAAGCAGATCCAATGTCCAGGCGTTGCATTTCATCAATTTCAGCACACCTTGCCTAGCATACACAGATCCACTTTATTTAATTATTCTTGAGGTTTCCGGGTATGTTGTTTGTATACAATCTCTTTGTATGATTTGCCAGATCCGCAATAGAATTGCAGTTGCCTTTAATTTGCTTGTATTTCAGTTTTATATACATTTTATGCTTGGCGCACTTCTGTATTTATTGCTTAAAATTCATCAAAAACAAACAAAAAGACAAAAACAGACAGTTTTAGCAGTTGAGACAGAGCAAAGCTAGTTGGGCTCTTCACATATTTTTGATATGTTATTTGACTATTATTATGGTGGTGTATTTTGAACTTAATTACTACTGCAAATATGTATATGTTTCTGATTTTTATATGTTTTTTGTATTAACGTACCCAACCCCTAAAAAATTTTGACCGAATCCCGTACTGGATTCTCGTACCCGTACTCGAATCCAAAAACGAATCAGTAACTTAGAGAAAAATGAGTGAAATTTTATATTGTATAGAATCTAGATAAATATGCCACAAAAAATCATACACTAAGTCTCATATGGTTTACTTTTCCAATAATCGCCAAAACTGCTATGGCCCTAACACATTTTGAATCCATATTGTATTTCCTTAACTATCAGATCCTTACGAATCAACAGCAAATTAGAAATAGAGGTGACCTTGAATTGCATCCTCACTTGTATTGGATGTATTTTCAAAGGGCGTCCCTTCAAAGTGTTTAGGCAGAGATAAGCCCTGGCTAAAATCCCGCAATCTCCAGTGAAACCATCACAAAATCCTCTTTAAATCAACACATAAAGGTAGAAAGTTAAAAAATGGAATTAACCTAGGATACTAATTACTAAATTCTCTTTTAAAGAACACCCCATGCTCCTATTGAATCCAAGATTTATGTTTGTGCACCAACATTTTTTAAAAGCACTAACTCAGACTTGTCAGTGAATCTTAAATTTTCAAAATTATTCCTAACCCACATTGCTCCTATGCCTGTCCTGGCATCCTCACTTTGTGGCAACTATACTCATTTCCTATTGTTTTTAAAAAAAGAGTTTGTAGATTTTAGCCGGGAAATGAGGCATGTACTGTCCCAATATTAGTCATTTCCAGCATTTTTGAACCCACATAAAATATTAAAAAATTGCCAAGGAAACAAAATTAAAACTAATGGAACTCCATAGTAACAACAACAAAGTTGGAACAAAAACTGCATTACCTATAACCTAGTTGATTGGAGAAGAGTCTTCAAATTCCTACGCTTAATCCTTAGCATATGTCTAGTTTCAGATCGATAATATATAAAATTAGATATGCTAAGGTAAAACACAATGTTCCGTATTTTCATTTTTCAAGCAATTGCAGAAAGAACCACTTCAAGCTTTTGCATTTAACAATTTCAGACATAATGAATTACAGAATTTTATGTTCAAGGTTTATCACTATCAGGGAGACTGATTGGCCCCAGCTTTTTCTCAAATTTTAGGGTGTTTTGAATGTCACTATGAAACCCAAAACTCAAATTAGGTATATATATACTAGCAAAAAGAAATATGTTTTTCAGCAACCTTTGTTCTATGAAAATGTTGCTCCATTTTGGAATTTAAACTTTCTCTGTGTAAAAAAATCATGGGCAGATGATACACAATGGATATTGAAAAATGAGACCAATTAGAAATGTCCTCTTTTAGCATCAGAAAACTTGGAAAGGGTTGAGGGATATCCTTACATGTCTGTGCTGCAAGTTTCATCAATCATACAATACAGGCCTTTGATCTGTTTGATTGTTGCAGGCAAACTACTTTTTCTTTTTGTTTTTTGTCTAGAAAGCTTAGTCAAGTTTCTATTTGAAAACAGTAAGAAAAAATAATAAAATTCAATGCAAATGCACATCTCACCATTCTCCATTGGGTGTATTTAAGGATCATATGGAATAATATAAAACTATGAACCAAATATGTATCTGACATTATATAGACAATATCTAGTAAATAGAAAGATTATTATAAATGGAGGAAAATGCTCTTACCCGTGTAATGCAGCATCTACCGTGATGCTTTCTGATGGATTCCAAGGTAACTGCCAATTGGGTGGTGTTCTTTTAATGGCTGCTTTTATTCCTCCTAAAGGGTTTAGTTCTGCAACCTAGACCAATAAAGAACAATGTAAGTTGGATCTTCACAAACATGATATTTCTTCAGATAGTTATGGGCATGATTAACAGTGCTGCTTGGACAAAACTGTGCTCCAGACTTCTATCTTTCCTAGGAAAATAAGATTCTAAATTTTTATATGAATTTGAACAGGGCTAACAAAAATACTGATTACACAGTAAAATTTCAACAGCCAATACCAGTCATGCCAAAGTTGGATGAAATTTGCAAATTTTAATACACAATCCCTCTAATATATTGATGGAAGTAATGTACATTGTAGATGTTCCTTTTTTCACACTATTGGAACTTACATAGAAAGCATAAAGTTCCCACAGTAAAGAGTGGAAGTTAAATAGTAATGCTTTTGAAATTTTTACCGGCCAATCTGAACCAAATGCCAATCGAGCATTGCTTGACAGGAGTGAATTGAACAGATAGGACTCTTGCACAGCTCGGCCTTCTCCAAGTTTCTTTATAGCAGAGGCTGCATCATCCAAGAGGTGCTCTGGCTGATGGTAAAAATATCATTCAGTAAAATAGAATAGATTGTTGAAGCATGATCCACTACAAAAATATGTACCATATTAATCTATTTCTATGTAGCCCAAAGAAAACCCATATAAAGTACATATGCATCCCAATTTTGCAGAGCATAAAAATTTAAGAACCAATGAACTTAAATATTAAAAGAAACAACTGGATTCTTCAAAGAGAAAGCATCCAACTTGAAGAACGACAACAAGTTTGGAATATGGTGCCAATGGATGAATCTGACTATCGTCCAAATTTATGAACAGGGAAAAGCAAGGCATCAAAATTCACTGAAAATACACAATTCCAAGTTTCTAACAATTATTCACACTCATAGGATTTCTAATCCTACTCATTCATTGGTCAATTGCTCGCAAGTCAAGTGGATCCCACCTAAGCCAAGTCTATGGAAATTGATCTTTGACAGTGTGGCTCAAGGAAATCCAATCCCATCTGGAGCTGATTATCTTATTCGAGATTCTTCGGGTAAGGTGATCAAAGCAACAGCAAGAAAATAAAGCAAAGAACCAATAACAAAGTAGAGGCCAAACCACTACTCCTTGGCCTACACCTGGTTAAGTTCTTCAACGTCGATAATATCGTTATCAAAGGAGACTTGATGGTGGTCATTCTTTGCTTAAGAAATAGGCATTCAATGAACCGGAAAATAGTGAATACTCTAAAGGAGGCTTTGGTTATTTTAGATAGCTTTCCTAATTATTCAATTAATCATTGCTATAGGGAAGGAAAGATGGTGGTAGATTATTTATCAAATAGGGGTATTGACCAATTGGAAGATTTAATGGTTGATGGCTATTTTCAAGGTGATCGGATCTTTATACTCTATTATGAAATGATTTTGATGCCAATAAAAATTAAAACTGGATGTCCTAGAAGCAGTTGTTGGATCATGAGTGATTAATATTGGACTACCTTGCAATCCTTCTCGTTCTCATGGCCCTCATTTACATGTAAAGGATGGAACTCTCTCGACTCATGCACCTCAAGACTCTCACCTCTATTGTCTTTAACTTTACACGGAGCCTATTCTGCACTTGAATTCCACTATGACACAAATGACATTCAAAGGAAAATTCACAACAAGAAGAATGCAAAAGGTTTTCTTTTCTCAAGAAGAAGTTTTAGAAGCTATTTTGGAAATCTTGGAGAAGGATTTTGTAGTAGGAGCCACTAGGCACCAAGAAAATTCTAATATCTCTATGTTCATAGAGAATTTCCTCGCTTTGATGGGAGATAAGGAGTTCACTAGAGCTTTGAGGAAGTACTTCATCCAGAACAAATTTAGAGTTGGATTGCATGAGCTGGTTGATAATGCCACTATGGAAAGACTCTCCTCTCTCCTTGTGATGGTGTTTGAGTTTCGCAAGCTTGCTTCAGTCAATTCTGTAAGGTACATCAAAAAGTGGATGGAAGACCTCATAAGAGAGGTGACTGAAATGCAGAACTATCTAGCTGTGGACCAAAGGAAATATCCTTACAATCCTAGACTCAATATTCTTGACCTCCTACAACCGGAGAAATCTTCTCAACAAGAGAGATTCAACATCAGCAAAGCCGAAAAAACCAAAAAATTCCTGGCCAAGCAAGCGGCATTGGTAAAGATGGAGGATGGGTCCTATGAGCTGAATTGCAGTACTCTCTTTCAGCATTTCTTGAGTCTCTAGTTTGGATTTTTCTGAAAAAAAAGAAATTAAGGTTTTGTAGATATATCTGGTTTTTTGTATGTGCCTGCTTGACAGAATATGTTTTATTCAGTAATACAATCGTATCAAGTATCACGGCTATGTATGGGCATTTTGTAAACTATTAAACCCAACATAAAATGGTGCATGGGTATAGATTAGTTTGTAACAGTCAAGCAATACATGCCCAATCTATCTTGTAATCTCTGCTCATCCTTTCCATAGTATAGAAGGTTTCTTGCTGTAATCATTTAGAATTTTGATATATAAATACACAAGGAGAGGGCCCTAATCCCTTGCTTAAACACACACAAAAAAGAAAGTTTCTAATGGCTATGCCATTGAGAGCATGTCTTTCTGAAAGAAAACAGTTAGAGATTCCCTCATATATTTCCATGCACTTTGTCTTACCAGCCAGTCTAATTGTAATGTCCCCATTTTTGGGTTCTCTTGCATTGCAGTTGGCACTGACCTTTTGGGTGTGTTTCAGCCTTATCAAAGGAGTTATTTGATGTTACCAGTGAGCTCAAATGGTCTAGAGGACCCATATGAGACTTTTTGATGTTATTTCCGGCTTTCGGTGTATTCTCCAAGATTCTTGAAGAGTGTGTCTATTTATAGTAAGTCACTTGGTTGGGCTTGATTCTCAATATTCATCATCGCTATCACTCCTGTGCAGTCAGTTTTTGATCCCGATGCTTTTCAATAGTTTCTGCAACCTAGGTGCATTAATGGCTTTATTTTAATTATATTACTAAGGTTGCTTAATATTATTTAAATTATTTAAAAAGCACCTTAGTTTTATAGCTCGTTGGAACCACGATGGGAAGATTTAAATGTTGGGAGGTTGATAAAGTGGCTTTATCTGCCGCAAATAATTAAATAATGAAAAAAATCAATTTTCGAGGATATAAGGCTTATTTAATTAATAAAGTTCATATTGAGTTTTTCAAATAGTTGTCGAGAAACTTATAAAAGGAGATATGGTGAGCTCATTTGGTAAGTAGATTATTTGATTTTTTTTTTGTGCAACCTTTGTGGTTCTGTGGGATTGAACTTGGTTCATCTCGGTCTTCTTGAGAATGGAAAATGTAATGTCCCCTTCTCAAACCTGACATTTCCAGTGACCGTTGGCCTTTCGTTGGGAACCCGAAGGCTAGTCGGAAGTTAAAATTAGGGTTTCCTAATTTTGAGGAGGTCATTGCTCAGAGATGGTGGATTCAATGGCGGATTCTTTCTGGGTTTTCAGAGAGCTTCGCAGTGGTACATTCATCTCGGCATTCAGAGCACTTTTTGGAATTTACTATTTTTAGTAAATTCTATTTTTGGCAGCTTCCAGATGAGTTCAGCTCGGGTGACTTCCTGCTTCAGTTTGGTCAGATGTTTGGCTCAGTATTGGCTTCAGGGCACCTTCGGAGGGATAAGTTAAGTCATTTAATTAAAAAGTCACGTTTAAATATTATATTTTAACGTTGACCATGGGCCTAGATTAATGACTTAAAGATGTTTTTAAAAAGGGGTCTTTGAGGGTGGCGCCCTCATTAAAAGATTAATTTAATTATTGCCAAAGTCAAACAAGCTTATGTTGGGCGCATTCTTCAAGAAGGGCATTTAATTAAAATATCATTTATTAAACATTGAAGGAGAAAGTACGCCATTTTGAGGAGATTAGGGTTTTGGCTTGAAAGTGACTTTAGGGTTACGAGAAGTCAAATGGAAATTTATAAAAGGAAGGAGTTGAGCATCATTTCAGCATCTTTGGACAACTATACTGTTATGCTGCCGGATTGGCTCTGGAATCGCTTCGAGGAATGAAGGCCTCCTAGTTCGGGCATCGCTTCGTGTTTGCAAGACAACATCAAGTGGTGATTCTTAGTCTAGTTTGTGAGTTATTGAATATCGTGCATTGTGTTTAGCTTCTTGCATTGTTAAATCTGTTTTGGGCATTTTAGTGTTTCAGCATTTTAGCATCATTTAATACAGCAGATTGCATGTTTCACTCATATCTTGAAAAATACAAAAATAGTCTTTCTGGGTATCGTCTCATTCTCTTCGTTTGTCAAGAGCAATCATATTCTCCAGTTTTTAGATTTTATAGTGCTTGCATTATTTTTAAAAAGAAAATCGCCTTTTTCAGCAAGGCCGTACCATTTAGCATTCTTGGGATTTGTGCATTTCTTATTAGTTGCATTTGGAGTTGGGGTTAAGTTTCTAGATTGAGCGCCTTCATCATATTAGTCTTATGCATCTTAGTTTGGGCAATTTGAGTGAGTTGAGAGGGAGCTATGAGCATTTGGATCAATTCATAGGCTGCTGTTTTTAACTACAAAATACAGATTTGTGGAAAACAGAAAACAGTTTGTTAATTACAAAATTTGTAATGATTTGATATGGCTTCTTGAACTCAGCCAAGAGAGATTTTATTGTATTGTAATGATTCATATTTCCAGCTCTAACATCTTGACAGACTTATGATATTAAATTGTAAACTGACCAGTAGTACTGGCAGACATTCTTCAACTTGTTGATTTGAATTTGTATTGCTCAATTTCATTTGAAGTTTGTAATTAGATAGATCTCCGCCCTATGGTCGCTACTTACCCACACTGGGTCAGCAAGCACATTCTGGGTGTTGAGTGTTTCAACTCTCAGTAGTTTTTTCAAGCATTGCTTTAGTTTTCACTCCGTCATATGGTCGCCCCTCACTCCGCATTAGATTGGGTAGCACATACTTGACGTTGAGTTCCTTTCTGCATCTAGAATAGAAGATCCTCTGACCAATGCTCGCCATCATCGGCGCCATTCTGGTTAGAGTTGCTTTCTTGCACGTTTTGGTTTTCTCCGCTAACCTTAACGGGTGCACGCTTTGTAACTGTTAATGAAAAACGAAAAATTTGGCTCGAATATTTCAGGGTATCATAGAATTCTGAAGATCCTCCAATGTCCCCTTCTCAAACTTGACATTTCCAGTGACCGCTGGCTTCGTGGAACCCGCTGGTAGTTCGAAGTTAAAATTAGGGTTTCCTAATTTTGAGAGGTCATTGCTCGCAGATGGTGGATTCAATGGCGGATTCTTTCTGGGTTTTCAGAGAGCTTCGCAGTGGTAGGTCCATCTCGGCATTCAGAGCACTTTTTGGAATTTACTATTTTTAGTAAATTCTATTTTTGGCAGCTTCTAGATGAGTTCAGCTCGGGTGACTTCCTGCTTCAGTTTGGTCAGATGTTTGGCTCAGTATTGGCTTCAGGGCACCTTCGGAGGGATAAGTTAAGTCATTTAATTAAAAAGTCACATTTAAATATTATATTTTAACGTTGACCATGGGCCTAGATTAATGACTTAAAGATGTTTTTAAAAAGGGGTCTTTGAGGGTGGCGCCCTCATTAAAAGATTAATTTAATTATTGCCAAAGTCAAACAAGCTTATGTTGGGGGCATTCTTCAAGAAGGGCATTTAATTAAAATATCATTTATTAAACATTGAAGGAGAAAGTATGCCATTTTGAGGAGATTAGGGTTTTGGCTTGAAAGTGACTTTAGGGTTACGAGAAGTCAAATGGAAATTTATAAAAGGAAGGAGTTGAGCATCATTTCAGCATCTTTGGACAACTATACTGTTATGCTGCCGGATTGGCTCTGGAATCGCTTCGAGGAATGAAGGCCTCCTAGTTCGGGCATCGCTTCGTGTTTGCAAGACAACATCAAGTGGTGATTCTTAGTCTAGTTTGTGAGTTATTGAATATCGTGCATTGTGTTTAGCTTCTTGCATTGTTAAATCTGTTTTGGGCATTTTAGTGTTTCCGCATTTTAGCATCATTTAATACAGCAGATTGCATGTTTCACTCATATCTTGAAAAATACAAAAATAGTCTTTTTGGGTATCGTCTCATTCTCTTTGTTTGTCAAGAGCAATCATATTCTCTAGTTTTTAGATTTTATAGTGCTTGCATTATTTTTAAAAAGAAAATCGCCTTTTTCAGCAAGGCCGTACCATTTAGCATTCTTGGGATTTGTGCATTTCTTATTAGTTGCATTTGGAGTTGGGGTTAAGTTTCTAGATTGAGCGCCTTCATCATATTAGTCTTATGCATCTTAGTTTGGGCAATTTGAGTGAGTTGAGAGGGAGCTATGAGCATTTGGATCAATTCATAGGCTGCTGTTTTTAACTACAAAATACAGATTTGTGGAAAACAGAAAAACAGATTGTTAATTACAAAATTTGTAATGATTTGATATGGCTTCTTGAACTCAGCCAAGAGAGATTTTATTGTATTGTAATGATTCATATTTCCAGCTCTAACATCTTGACAGGCGTATGATATTAAATTGTAAACTGTCCAGTAGTACTGGCAGTCATTCTTCAGCTTGTTGATTTGAATTTGTATTGCTCAATTTCATTTGAAGTTTGTAATAGATAGATCTCCGCCCTATGGTCGCTACTTACCCACACTGGGTCAGCAAGCACATTCTGGGTGTTGAGTGTTTCAACTCTCAGTAGTTTCTTTCAAGCATTGCTTTTAGTTTTCACTCCGTCATATGGTCGCCCCTCACTCCGCATTGGATTGGGTAGCACATACTTGACGTTGAGTTCCTTTCTGCATCTAGAATAGAAGATCCTCTGACCAATGCTCGCCATCATCGGCGCCATTCTGGTTAGAGTTGCTTTCTTGCACGTTTTGGTTTTCTCCGCTAACCTTAACGGGTGCACTGCTTTGTAATCTGTTAATTGAAAAACAAAAAAATTTGGCTCGGAATATTTCAGAAAACCTCTTAAGAAGATTAGCTACGGTGGTGAAAGATCTTTCCTAGTTGATTGTTGATAGATTCATCCTGAATCTATGTTGGTGCTTCATTGTTGTGATTTATGGTAAGGAATTGCAGATACGATTGAAGATCAAATTGTGAAGTCTTGTAGGCAAGACAAATTATTGAAAATATTTGCGGGCAAAAAGGGGACACCAATATTGAAAAGTCTATGGAGTATATTCATCATATTTGATGTTGGGTGTGGGAATATCATTGGGTTTACCATTGAGCTTGGGAAGCTTGTTGTTGCAATAAGTTATAATTTCTTCATAATGTTGGACACCACTTTGGGAAAAGTTTGGGGCTATGAACAATATAAGTTATTTGCTACTGTCAAAGACATTCTACAACCATCAAAACTTTTGTGCATCAGCTCTTCAATGTTTGATTAATCTTACTCAGTTGTGGGTCACATAAAAGGTCGGGAATATATTAATACTATCTATGTATTGACCTCACTATTGTTAGTTATACTCAAATATATATATTTATCTCTGTATTTTACTGATAAGGGAAATCAGCCAATTGTTTGTTTTAATGACTATCAATTTCATGAAAATTTGAGTATCAAAAATGAATGCTTGGTAATTTAGTCATTAAAACAATTCAACCACATTACAAATAGCTCAAAATATATCACAAAGAGTTTGCATTCCAAGTGTTTGTATTACACAATTAATTGGTAAAATATTTGATGTATGTACAATGAGCAAAAATGCTCAATAAATAATTTACGAGATTTACAAAAACAGAAAGTTTCTAAAAAGAAACTTCGGAGAAGATCAAAGACGATCTTATCACCATAAATACAATATATTACAAAGTTGAGCATTAAATAAATAATTAGGAAATATTATTTTAATACCCTTCCTTAATGCTCAATCTTTCAACTACACCAAGATGCCCCCTGAATTTTACAAACTTATCTGGACTGAGCGACTTGGTGAGAATATTTGTTGTCTACTCCTCTGTCAGAACATACAACAACTAAACTGATCTGTCTTCAACAAGCTTCTAAATGAAGTGACAATGAGTTTCCACATGCTTGGTTCTTTCATGGAAGACTGGATTCTTGGCAGGTTTGAGAACTCCCTGATTATCAGAGAACAAAGGAGTCAAACCTGCTTGAGATATTTGCATATCCGCAAGCATCTGGCGAAGCCAAACTGCCTCATAAGCTGCCTTAACTGCTTCCCAATACTTTGCTTCTGTCGAGGTGAGAGCCATTGCCTACTGCTTCTTACTAGCCCATGTGACTATACCAGATCCCAAACTGAACACATACCCAGATGTTGATTTCCTGCCATCAATCAAAGCTGCCCAACCTAAGTCTGTGAAACCACTAAGTCTAGGATCGTAACTCCTAGTGTAAAGAAGTTCATAATCAAAAGTGCCCTTCACATAACGCAGCACACACTTCGTTGCTACCCAATGATCAGCCTTGGGGGCTACCATGAAGCGTGAAGTGTAGCTCACTGCAAAACTGAGATTAGGTCTAGTGGCAGTGAGATAGATGAGGCTTCCCACTAGTTGCTTGAACAAGGATTCATCTACTATAGGAGAGTCTGACTTAGCTGACAACTTGAGCCCTTTTTCCATGGGTGTGGAGGCAGGCTTGCAATCCTGCATTCGGAACTTATCCAGTAGACTTCGAGCATATTTGGACTGGGAGATGAAGATACTGCTCTCGGTCTGCCAAACCTCAACACATAAACAGTAATGCAAAAGTCCCATATCTGTCATGTCAAATGTGTTGCACAAATCTTGTTTGATCTCAGCGATCAAATGTGCCAAGCTGCCAGTAATGATCAGGTCATCCACATAGACAACAAGAATAAGAATATCACTACCAATATGTTTGACATACAAATTAGAGTCAGATGCACTCCTTTGAAGGCCATGATCTGTGAGGTACTTGTCAATCTTGATGAACCAAGCCCGAGGAGCCTATTTCAGGCCATAGAGTGCTTTTACCAATCTGCACACCTTGTGTTCTTTACCAGCAACTTTGAACCCTGGAGGTTGCATCATGTAGACTTCTTCCTTCAACTCACCGTTAAGGAAATCACTCTTAATGTCCATCTGATGGACTTTCCAACCAAACTGAGCTGCTAAGGCAAGGACAAGCCTAATGGTACTCATCTTGGCTATAGGAGCAAACTCCTCCTCGTAGTCAATGCCTTCTTTCTGTGAGAACCCCCTAGCAACGAGACGAGCTTTGTACTTGTCAAGGGTTCCATCAGCTTTGTATTTAACCTTATACACCCATTTGCAGCTACTAGGCTTCTTCCCTAGAGGAAGATCAGAAAGGACCAAAGTGTTATTCTTCTAAAGACTTTGGAATTCCTTTAGCTTCTGAATATATCTGAGGCTCATAGACACTATGAATGTTGGCCATAAGAGCAAAATTAACTATATGCTATTGTTTTCTCTTGTTTCTAGACGATCTACCCCTGTCATGTCCCCATCCTAGTCAGCACAGCTGGTGACAAGGTTAGCCTATCATTTCGATCCTCGTAGGCTGACAGGAGTGTGCAGAGGATCATCTGGGGCCGTTGCTCAGTGTTTGGTAGCTCCAGTTTGCAGTTGTATCAGGTTGGGCCGTCGCAGAATCTTCCAGTGAACATTTTCAGGAAACTTTCTATTTTTAGAAAGTTAGGTCAGGCGGAAGCTGCTATTTCGGGCAGGGCACCTGGTTCAACCATTCAGCTCAGAATCGACCCAGTTCAGCAGTTGGTTGTTTAGACGGAGAAATAAGGAGTATTTAATGGATTATTAAATATTTAATATTTTGACTTTATAATAAAGTCACTTTATTGAAATATTTAAATATTTAATTATTTGGATTAATTATAAAGTATTTATTATACTTTATAATAAATTATTAAAATGTGACTTAATGAGTATTTTATATTCATTAAAAAGTGGACGCCAATAATTAATGTCTTCTCCTAAGTCTAAAAGGCATATTAAATCATTTAATTTAAATGATTATTAAAAAGGGAGTTGGGTCGAATTTCTTCACAGGCAATATATACCTTCTCAAGGCAAAATCGAACTATCCTGTTTATTATTCAATTTTGTCTTTATTGCTCTGAGCATTGGAGTTTGCAAACCCTAGGGTTTCTGGCAGACGATCGTTTCTGGAGAACGAAAACTCTTCAGAGATCAGGCAGACTGAGGTTGTGAAATACCAGTTGAAGCTTGCACTTGGTGGTTTCATCCAGAGATCACAGTTTGGATTATTCAGTTATTTATTCAGAGATTCACAGAGGAAATCATCAGATTGATAAGGCGATTTTATGAGAAAGCTTATTTTAGAGATCAGGCATCATTTTCTTGGAGTCCGTACCATTCTTGTTGCTGCTGCAGACAGGTCGTACTTCTATACCTGCAGGCCGTACTTTATTTCTTCAGAGATTCTCGTCCTGCTTTCAGATCCTGGCTCTCAGTTCTAGGCGTTGGGTTTCTCTTGGGCTTTCTAGAGATCTTGCATTATACTCCGAGGCTGGAGATTCAATCTTATTTCTAGCCGTACCATTCTGCATTTATTACAGCCGCCATTTCTAAAATACCAGGTTCTTTAATAAATTTTCAAGTATTGCTTTCCTTGTTCAGATTTTCACATTGTAAAAGTTCAAATAAGATAATATATTGATGCGCCTTGTTTCCTGAGCAAGATCTAAGTCTTTAAATGCGTTCTAGAATTTATTTGGAATTTATTTGCATTTATTAGCAAAATCGCATTTTTCATTATTTGCCTGAAAACACAAAAAAATACAAAAATCACAAAACTTGCAAAAAACCTCAAAACATCAGTTAGGGTTTGGAATTTGAGAACCACCAGGGTTCTGACAGTGGTATCAGAGCACAGTTATCCTGCCATCCTGTGCTTTTCCAGTTGCTTTTTCAGTATTCAGTGTGCTTTTTGGTTGCTTTTTCATGAGCCGAGATCCTATTCAGTATATTAGAGGCGTAGGGATAGGCAAAGACGAGGATTGGACAGGTCCACCTATCCCAGAAGGTCAGACAGTGTCAGGGGTGCTTGGTATTCATAGATCCAGTTCTGACGGTAGTGAAAACAGTGTTGCAACCCTAATGGCAGAACGTGAGACTTCCTCAGAGACTCGCAGGGATCCAGGGAAGGCGCATGCAGAGGGTGATATCACCGATGAGGAGTTTAGACGAAGGCACGATAATATGATGGATATGATGTCTCAGCTGATGGGTACCATTAGACAGTGTACCAATAATACCTAATAATTCACATTCCGATTGATAGACGAATGGATCGCACTGGATCGCCTATCGGGCATCCGTATTCTGTATCAAAGGCCACCGACTACTGTGAGCGCATGCCGTGCCAGCCTACTTACCTAGAGAGACTCCACCACAAACTCCGTGGGGCAGAGCATCAGGTACAGCATCAGGAGTTTCAACCACAGAATGGCATGTCAGTGGCAGACTTGACGAGATTTCATGGTGAGTACATGTCACTAGCGCCTGAGATCCGGCAGGCACTTACTTTCCATGAGTTTATAGATGTCTATAAACCCAGAGGAGGAGGCAGATTTGACCGCAGACCCCCACAGCATCAGCAACCGCAGCCACAGGTGAATAGGGATTTGCAGTATGCGGTGAGTAAGATTACATTGCCATATTTTGATGGGTCTGAAAAGACATCAGCGAGGTCTTGGGTCCAGAAATTGGACAATTACTTGTCACTTAGACCTATGCAGGAGGATGAGGCAATTAAATTTGCTACTTTACATCTTGACGGAGTAGCACACGATTGGTGGCACCATGGCATGTACACGCTAGGCCATCATGCGGTCAATACCTATCAGGAGTTCACCAACAGACTGATAGAGAGATTTGATAAGAAGGATCCGGAACTGTATTTCAGAGAATTGGCTCAGCTCAGACAGACAGGCAGTTTGGACTCATACATTGGTGAGTTTCAGAGAGTGGCAGTCATGGTCACGGGAATTTCAGAGCGGAGACTTATCATACTTTTCGTTGAGGGTTTGACAGAACCCATGAGAGGTTGGGTTAAGGCTTTTGACCCAACTACACTTCAGGAGGCCATGCGGAAGGCGCGAAGCATGGAGCTTGCAGCACCTCGCAGCAAGTTCAATTCAGGGTCAACACCATACACGAGACCCAACAGGCCTTTTGATAGAAACAATGACAGGAATAGGCCTTTTGACAGAAGAAAGGATCAACCGGATCCTAAGAGACAGAATGCACCACCATTTGACAGGGAAACGTTGAATGAATTGCGTAAGAAAAAGTTATGTTTTTGGTGCACGGCACCCTATGATGAAAAACATATATGCCCACTTCGTCCGAAGGTCAAAAATAATCAAATGGAGTGGTTTTACGAGGGCGAAGAGCAATCTGATCTGTCAGACCAGCAAGCTGATTCCGAGCATTCAGATGATGAGAGGTCCGAAAACGAGGGTGAACATGAAGGTGGAAGGAAGCTATAGGAAGCCCATTTGACTAGCCTTCAGAGAGATGGTTCATTTCGACTTCGTGGGCTCTTGGCAGGTCAGAAGGTGATTACCTTGTTGGATACTGGTGCTACACACAATTTTATTGATGCACGTTTAGTGGAGAGGCGTGGCATCCAGACAGAGGCGTTCGAGGGTATTCGAGTCAAGGTGGCTGACGGATATACTCTTAGATGTGACCGGAAGATTACTGACCTTCCGATGAGATTGAACAACTATGAATTCAAGACTGAATTCTACGTTGTTAATATGGGAGATACAGATGTGGTATTAGGGATGGCATGGTTACATGATTTGGGTGAGTTCACACTCAACCTACAAGATATGGAGATGAAATTCAAGGTTGACGGGAGACCACATGTCATCAAGGCTATCAGAGACAGTAATCTTAGGATGGTTTCATTCAGACGGATGGAGAGGCTCATTCGTCATGATATGGTTGACTGGGCAGCAGTGTGCATGTTGATGCCAACCCAGCAGGAGCCGCAGAAGGGTGAGTACCACCCTGACATTCAGATTTTGAGGACTAAACACTCCAGAGTGTTTAGTGACATCCCGCCTGGTAGACCTCCAGACAGAGGTACTAAGCATATTATTGAGTTGGAGGAGGGCGCAAAGCCCGTGATGATCACTCCCTACCGCCATCCGAAACGACTCAAGGATGAGATAGAGAAGACCATTAATGAGTTGTTAGCTATGGGTCATATCAGACCTAGCAAGTCCCCTTT
>VDFB02043753.1:0-40052 GCA_007258455.2 Sequoia sempervirens
GGTATCATTCTCCATCCTTGCTTCTCTAGTTCAATACATCATCGAGTAGCTCCAAAGAAATGATAAGTAAATGATAAAATAAAAAGCGCAACAATTCAAATTCTACTTAATGTATTTTCAAATCATTATTCAGATTAGATCATCAGTGTTGAAATGTGTGTGTTGATGTGTGCATGATATTCCCAAATGTTTGACCAATGTGATGCATCCTAAAGACCTATCCTAGGGGTCTCGGGGACTGATCAAAGATTAGTCTTTCCTACGTTATACACGCAGAGACCACGTAGTTCGACTGACACAGACTCCACTTTTGACTGATGTAGACTCTATTTTTGTGTTTTTGATTTTATGATGTTTTTGGATTTTGATTTTCTGATGTTTTTGGATTTTTGATTTTCTGATGTTTTTGGATTTTGATGTATTGCCACTTGATGTTGTCATGTTTGACTACCTTTCCATGTAAGCTGAAAGTCTATTTGTACCAGATAACACTAGGATGTTGCCCCCAAGCCAAGGTAAAACATGGTATCTCTGCTATGATAGGGATAGTGATAATGATTATCTCAAATGATAGATGGAAATGATACAAAAGGAAACAATCGTAACAAAACTGTACCTAATAGATAGAGGAGTTTGGTGAAAATCACAAGTAACGCCTATTTGCCAGGTTTTCATTTTTTATTGTGTCCTCTTTCCTTTTCTTTTGTATTTTTATTTTTATATTTTTTTTTGTTTTTCTCTCTTTTCTATCATCATTTTTCTCTCTTTTCTATCATCATGATGCCTGTTTGCCAGGTTTTCATCAAGACAACTTTATTGACCGTGCACTATATATCCTCAAGTGTAGAATCGCCTGAGATGAATGTTGTTCATGGGCTCCTCCAACATGTCTCCTTCTGGTGTAGATAGCCGGTATGCTCCTGATCCATAGACTGATATGATGACATAAGGTCCTATCCAGTTAGGTTCAAACTTTCCTTTCTTTTCTCTATCTGCTTGATTTCTAGGGTTTTCCCGTAGGACCAAGTCTCCAATCTGGAAGACTCTAGGTTTAACCCTATGATTATAGTTTCTAGACATCCTTTGTTGATAGTCTGTCAAATGATTAACAGCTTGTTGTCGACGTTCATCAAGTAGCTCTAATTCCTGAAGTCTAGAGACCCTATAATCTTCATCTGAAATGAGTCCCTTTAGTGAGACTCGAAGGGATGGAATTTCTACCTCAATAGGTAGTATTGCTTCTAATCCATAGACAAGAGCATATGGTGTAGCTCCTGTTGGTGTTCTGATGCTAGTCCTGTAAGCCCAAAGAGCAGGGTTAAGTTGAACATGCCAATCACGTCCCACTTCATTTACAGTCTTCTTGAGAATTTTGAGGATTGTTTTATTTGAAGCTTCTGCCTATCCATTACCTTGAGGGTAATATGGGGTTGAAAAGCGATGTTGGATGTGAAACTTTTCACATAGTTCTTGGACGTCTTGGTTCTTGAAAGGCCTGCCATTATCTGTGATGATTGACTGGGGTATCCCATATCTACAAATGAGAAAATTAAGTATGAAAGATGATATTTGCTTCCCAGTGATTGTGGTTAAGGGAACTGCCTCCACCCATTTTGTAAAATATTTCGTTGCTGTGATAATGAACTTGTGTCCATTAGATGAGGATGGGTTAATTTTCCCTACCAGGTCTAATCCCCACTGACAGAAAGGCCATGTAGTTGCAAATGGATGTAGCTCCTGTGCCGGTGCATGTATAAGATTGCCATGGATCTGGCATTTTGGACATCTTTTGACAAACTGATAAGATTCTTGCTCCATGTGTGGCCAGTAATACCCCAAACGAAGGAGTTTCTTGGCTAAAGATAATCCACTTGAATGTGTACCAAAAATTCCTTCATGGACCTCATGTAAAGCGAAAGCGGATTCGTTATATTCTAAACTAGCGTAAAAGGTACCGTCTAGGCAAGCCAGTAAGGTTATTATCAGCATGTGGTATTTGGTAGTTGGGCGTGTAAGTTGTGCACTTTTGGTTACGAGAAAAGATTTGGTGATGAATATTATGCTTGGAATAGAATATAAGCCTCTCCATAAATGGAAGATTGGGCACTATCCAAAAGGCTTATGGTTTGGGATTTGGGATTTGCGTATGCAGGATTTGATACTTGTTCTACAATAAATCGATAACGATCTTGCGTTTCAGGCATTTGTAGAAGAGATGTTATTGTGGCCATGGCATCTGCTGCTTTGTTCTCTGATCTTGGTATCTGCTCAAATTTGATTTCTATGAAGTATTTTCTTAGGTTATCTACCAGCCTTTTGTATAAAATCAATGTGTCATCCTTAGTTTGGTAATCATTGTTGACTTGGTAGATGATTAACTGGGAGTCTCCATACACCTGTAGTTCTGTGATTTTCTAGTCAATAGCCATTTTAATTCCAAGGATCAAAGCTTCATATTCTGCCACATTGTTAGTGCAACGAAAGGTAAGCCTGTAAGATCGTGGAATTGTGTGCCCAAGAGGTGTGACAAATAGAATTCCTGCCCCTGATCCATGTTGTGTGTAGGATCCATTGAAGTAGAGTTGCCACGGCTGTGTTGTAATGTTGAGGATATCTGCATCAGGAAATTCCATGGTCATAGGATGACCGTTTGATAATGGAGCTTCTACTAATAGGTCGGCGATGACTTGTCCTTTGATAGCTCGCCTTTCAACATATTGAATGTCAAACTCACTGAGTAGCATGACCCACTTTGCCAACCTTCCTGGTAAAGCTGCCTTGCTCAGTAAATACTTGAGGGGATCAATTTTTGCAACAAGCTTGATAGTGTGAGTGAGCATATAGTGTCGCAATTTTTGTGTTGCGAATACTACTGCTAAGCATGATTTTTCAATGAAGGTATAGTTTACTTCATGTCCATTGAGTGTTCTGCTGATATAGTATATTGCATGTTCCTTCCCTTCTCTATCCTCTTGTGCTAGCAAGGCTCCTAAAGAAATATCTGTTGTTGCGATATATAGCAACAATGGCTTGTCTTCACTGGGTGGCACCAAGAATGGTGGTGTCATCAAATAATGCTTGATTTGATTGAAAGTATTCTCACACTGTTCATCCCATTTAAAAGGCACATTTTTATGCAAAAGATGGTTGAATGGATGACACCGATCTGCTAGTTGAGAGATGAATCTTCGATGGTGTGAAGTCGGCCTTGTAGAATCTTAATGTCGATATTCTTAGGAGGTGGCATTTCCATGATGGCTTTGACTTTTCTTGGATCCACTTCAATTCCTTTTGTAGAAACTATGTATCCTAGGAGTTTTGCAATGTTACTCCAAAGGCACATTTCTTGGGATTTAATCTGACTTTGAATTTTTCCAATTGTCAAATATTTTGGCCAATATCTCTAGATGTCCTTCTCTGGTGTAAGATTTGGCTAAGATATCGTCCACATAGTCCTCCATGAAGGTGTGCATCATGTCATGGAAGATTGTTGTCATAGCTCGCTGGTATGTAGCTCCTGCATTCTTTAACCCAAAAGGCATGACGTTCCAGCAAAAGGTGCCCCATGGACATGTAAATGCTGTCTTTTCTTGGTCTTCAGGAGCTATCTTGATTTGATTGTATCCTGAAAATCCATCCATGAGTGATAGCATTTGATGGCCAGCTGTTAGATCTACAATCATGTCTATGTTTGGCAAAGGAAAATCATCCTTTGGAGCGGGCTTTATTCCTCGAAATCAGTACATATTCTAATGGTGTTATCTGGCTTTGAAACAGGTACAATGTTGGATATCCATTCTGCATAATCAATAGATCTGATAAATCCAGCATCTAGTAGTTTCTTCAAATCATTTTTTACTAATAATGCAACATGTGGATGCATCTTTCTCAGTTTTTGCTTGACTAGTTTAATGCCAGCTGGTAAGGATAAGTGATGCATGATGAGATCTGTGTCTAAACCTGGCATGTCAGAGTATGACCATGCAAAATTGATGCATCTTTCTTCAAAGAATTTGATAAAATCTGGCTTTTCTGTATCTGTCATGGATGCGGCCAGGTGTAGTATTCTTGCTGTGTCTACTTTGCCAATATTAATAGACTGTGTGGGTTCTATCAACACTGATGATCTTTCATGGTAATGTTGTGGGAGAATGTCAAGCCTTCCATCCTTTGGTGCCTCAATGAGGTTTTCACCATTGGATGCGTTCTTTGTTTTTACTATTTTAGGATCAAATACTGCCATAGAATGGTTTTCACCATTAGATCCATTTTTTTCTTTCATATTTTTGCAACTGGAAGGCTTGGCATCCTCCTGCCTAAAAGCATCGTAAAAAGAAGTATTGGTAGAACAAGTATTAGATTCCTCACAACAAAGGTAGTTGATAATGGCAGAATCATTGTTAAAGACAGGGAGATCAATAGGGTGTTGGGGTTCCCATTCGATAAGCTCGGGATGTAGTAAAGGCAACGAATCATTAGATGGGTTGAGGTCAGCGATTGTGAAAGCCCGGACGGAAATATCGTCTAGATTGTTAGTGGTTATGTTGAGGCCTACAAAGGCATTTTCTTCCACATCATTTATCTCAATCAATGTCCGTTCATCTTCACTTGAGTCATCGAAGTTTTGTGTTTCAAAGACAATAGGATTAAAACTTGAGCTTTGACCCTCCTCGAGTTTGGGGGCATACTTTTTGATAATGTCGATCTGAATATCTTCATATGAAACGTTTGATAAGTTGTCCCACTCATACTCATTTGAATCTGTTTCAGAGTTATCTCTTATTTGAAGAATACTTTCTACAGTTTTATTGGTGATTTCTGCTCTTGCTTTTTCTGTGTATCCTAGTCCAGTTCTGCCATTTTGCTGAATTGCGAGGACTTGGATTGGTTCTGTTACACTTTGTTTCCCTCGATCAAGAGATCCTTGTTCTGCTGCATATCCTAGTCCCGTTTTATCCTTATGTTGGAGCGTAAGAGGCTGGATTGGTTCTGTTATGCCTTGTTTCCTTAACCCAAGGGGTCCCTGTCCTGAATATCCCATCTTCTCCAGAATAGTTTTTCCTTTTCCATATTGATTTGTCTCTATGATGTTACTGGTGGAAGTGGAAGCTTCCTCATCCTTATAAAGCCAATTTAGTATGTCCTTATCTTCTGATTCTTCATCTAAGCTCCCAGCTTTTACAAATCTGCCATCTAATGCTGTTGTAGATTGTTCTGAATTTTGGATGATTGTAGATGGTTGTCCATACGTTTGTAAGGAGGGTAACATTTGTGATAGATGAAATGAGTGTCCAACACCATATTCACTTATTCCTTCATCACTTATCTGTACTTCTTTGGTGAATTGATGTGAGAGTGGAGCTAATTGTTTTTCAACATTTGAAGGGTTAGATTGTGTCACCCTTATCTCTTGTGATTTTTGTTGTTTTGGAAGCCACTTTGATATGAAGTTCTGTTGTTGCTCACCATCTGATGTGCTAACTTCTCTATTGTGAGGTATGAATGTATCCTGAGATGTCTTCAATGCATGGCAAGCTTGGGTGTCATTGTAGTCTGCTGTGATTGTTACCTCCTGTCCATTGACGGGAAATTTCAGGCATTGATGATAGGTAGAAGGTACTGCTTGCATATCATGGATCCAAGGATGTCCCAACAGTATGTTGTATGTCAGTTCCCTATCTAGGACTTGGCAAACCACTTTTTGGACAATAGGTCCCACTTGAATGGGTATTATGATCAACCCTTTAGAGGACCTTTCTTCTTCATCATATGCTTTGATTGTGATTTTTCTCCTTGTATCAATGGCTTCATCCGAGTATCCTAGTGCACGAATCAATTTTAAGGTACAAATATTTAAACCAGCCCCTCCATCTATCAGGACACGCTTTACACGGTGTTTATGAATGAGGACTTCAATGTGAAGAGCGGAATTATGTGGATGGGTGAGTGACACATCATCATGTTCGGAAAATGAAAGGCAATGAGGTGCAGATAGATGTCCCACCATAGCTTGGAACTGACACACATCCAAATTGTTAGGTACTGTGGTTGATACAAGAGCTTGTTCAAGAACCTCTTTGTGTGATGGGGAAATCTTTAAAAGTTCCAAGATAGATATTTGTGCTGGTATTTTCTGCAATTGATCGATGAGATCATATTGATTAGAGGGAGGATCCACAGATGGGGATGATAGTGATGCTCCTTTCAATATAACTTTGGATTGTGCCCTTGTTGTGGCATTAACCGGTTGGTACTCTTGTTTCCCTTTGAGTGTGATTACGTTAATTTGGTTCTCATATTTGTCCATATGTTGTACCAAATTGGTGGATGTAATGTCCTTGTTCTGATTGATTTGATGGCATAACTCTTCATCCTCCTTGGTAGCAGAAAAACAAAGGATCGTTGTGTCATAAACATAACCAACATTCTTACCTTTGGTATTTGCGGAAGAGGATTCTCCCTTCTGATAATTGGGTAGGGGATTTTTGAATGTTGTGTGATCTTTGTTTGTTTGATGCCCCTCTACAAATACTTTCTTTTGATCTATGAGGTCTTGTACCGCATGTTTTAACTGCCAACAATTTTCAGTCATGTGGCCTTTATTTTGATGGTAGTGACAGTAATGTAAGTCATTCCACCATGATGGTTTGACTTGAGGGTCCCAATTTCTAGCCTCCTGTACTTGGATGAGTTTCTCGTCTAAAAGTTCTTTGAGGACCGATTCCAATGATTGTCCTAATGACGTGAATTTTCATTTATTGGATGGTCGTTGGAATGATTGGGTTTTTGTCTCTCCACTGTTTTGATTATTCCCTTGGTCACCACTTTGTTTGACATTAAGACCATTGTTTTGTTTGTTTGTAGGGGTTGGCATCAAGGTGAATACTGGTTTAGATGTGTGTGTATCGATCATGGTATCAGTATTCTTGTTCTTTTGCCAAAATCTTGGCTTTTCGTTGTTGTTGTTAGAGGAATTGTTATTGTTTGAACCTTCAATGAAGTGCTTGATCGTTCCTCTTTTGATGAGAGCCTCTTCGATTTTGAGCCCCTTTTCGATAACTTGTTCAAATGTAGATGGACATTGTAAATCTAATCTGTAATTCATGTCATCCACTAAGTTATCAATGAACATCTCTATCTTCTCCTCTTCAGGAATAGTTCTAGGATATTTAGCAAATAGCCTTCTCCATCGTTGGAGAAAGGAAAGAAACTTTTCACCCTTTGCTTGTTTGGTGTTGTAGAGTTCTTTTAAGGTTACCCCATGTTGGATGTTGAACGAGAAGTGCGTTATGAACCTATTGATCAGTTCTTCAAAAGATTGAATCCCGGGTTCCAATTTAGAAAACCACTCCATGCAAGTGTTTCCTAAGCTTCTTGGAAATAATCGTAGTAAGTAAGAGTCTTCGTGTGCGAACTCTATGCTCATGGCTCAAAATTCCCGTACGTGATCAAATGGATCGGTTCTCCCATTGTATTTGTTGTATGTTGGGTATTCACAATACCGTGGAAATGGTATCATGTTAATGCTTGGATCGAACGGATAAGGGCAAATGTCTTGCAATGAATATCTCTTTGTTGGCCCTTGTTGGATATTTTGGAATTGTAATTGTAACTGTTGAATTTGTTTTGTCAAAGCATCTATTTGATTTGGATTTTCCACACTAGTTGTCTTGGGTGTGGTTGTTTCCTTGAGTTGATTGACATCAAAGTCTTTAGGAAGCTTAGCACCTTTGTCAGCCAATAATAGAAGATACTTTTCCATGTCTTGTTCTAGCATCTTTTCCATAAATTTATGGAAATGAGGGTCTTGTTGAACTTTCTTGATTTCCTCTGCAG
This sequence comes from Sequoia sempervirens, assembly GCA_007258455.2. NCBI lineage: Eukaryota > Viridiplantae > Streptophyta > Pinopsida > Cupressales > Cupressaceae > Sequoia > Sequoia sempervirens. The sequence continues at coordinate 7,837 of VDFB02043753.1, forward strand.
TTATTTCTTTCTCATGTGAGTTAGTGAGAGGATCAGTGTTGCTATATCGTCCCCAAGGGTTTTCTTCAGCCATGGCTGCTATTCTTTTGTTTTCTTCTTATTGTTGTTTTTGATATGCTGCTCGTGTGAAAATAGGCATACAAACGTTTAAAGTTTTACTCTAGACTTTGATCTTGGATTTTTTTGATTGGCTAAGTGTCAAGGTTGTTGATTTAAAATCTGATTTAGTCGTGTCTAGTTTCGTGATGGAAGGATGATAAAATCCTTGATAGGGAAACTTTGACAGAAAATCTCAGATTTGGTGATAATGACACTATGCGAGATGTTTCAAGATCTAGGTGTAAGGGTAAAGCTTTCCTTTTGTATGACCCAAATGTTCTGGACTATGGAAAAAAATGTTCTGGACTGATGAAAACCTTGTTATCGATATGGGTAAACTGACAAAATGTCCTATCAACTCTCTATTTTTTTCTGACTTTATGGCGCACTAAAACAGAGACACAACGCGCTGAAACAGAGACCGAGGGCGCTGGAACAGATCCCCAAAGCGCTAAAGCAGAGAGTCTACGCACTGGAACAGATACCTTATGCGCTAAAATAGATGAGCTACGCGCTGGAACAGAGACCGAATGCGCTAAAACAGATACGGTACACGCTGGAATAGATACCCAAAGCGCTAAAACAGGTTCCGGACGCGCTGGAACAGAATAGTGATGCGCTAAAACAGAACCTTAAGGTGTTTAAGACAGAAAAACTATCTTATTCTATGAAACTCACTTGGTCTGGTGTCGTATTGGATGGCTGGTTGTGGGATGTATTCTAGACGAATTCTTTGACTGTGGTTGTGGTGTTGCCTAAGAGCTCTTCTTTGATAAAATGCTTGTGAATCTAAGGGAGCTACAGCATAGTCGTCCGTATAACCTCTAGAAAAATTGTGATACCTATGAATAAAAGTCCTGTGTTGGAGTAGAACTTTCCTACTTTGGTATAGAAATCATTGCTTTCTTAAAAGTTGTTTGTATGCAAGTGTTTTCTTTGGTTTTCTGATTCGTTTGACAAGAGACTTCTTGACAAACTTGGTGGATACCCAATCTCGAATCATGAGAAATCCACAAGTGCTTTGATTTTTGAGAATTTTCTTGTGATGATCTTATCTGAGTTTAATGAGAGAAAACACAGCAAGCAAGAATAGAATAGTTATCTTTTAAAAATCCTAGAATCTAAACAGATAGTGTATGTTCTCAAGAATCAATGATTCTTTTTGATTTTTTACTGGTTAGATAACAAGATAAATCACTTCAGATAGACTCACTCCTAGAGATAAAAGGTCATCGTTATATACTCGAATGGCCCACAGCTTGGAATTGCGTCGACTCACACAGCCATGTCACCCCCTAGAGGGCGCCCGTGTTTTTGTCTTTTCCAGGTGCGTACTCAGAGTGACGGAAGTGGATACCGGATCCCCTGAGCAAACAGTCCTTGGCAATTATATGGTGAGTGCTTGAGGGTAGATTCTTCCCCGCCCCTGCACCGCCGAGTATTACAATGTTTAGAAACTGACAAGCGTGCTTCTAGTTCTAGGTTCTTAGATAGGGTTTCCGTTCGGAGCGGCAAATGGATAAACTCCCTCGAGAGACCTCCCAATCTTTAGAACAAAGATTTTGGGGATGGTTATCCTGCGCACTTCCGTTGAAAGAGGGTTTCCCCAAATTCACATAAATTTTAAAGTGGGTTGGAATGCCATGGCTTTTGGCTGTCCCCACTCAGGTCGTTCCCGTAGGGTGAGTACTTTTTCCCACTACGGCAGGCCTGTCTAAAGGTTTTAAGAAAGCTTTAAAATGCGTAAAGTAATGGTGAGTCTGGTTTTTTGATGCACCCAGTTAAGGGGAGAGCATAAACCTATCACCCAATCACAGCAAAGATGTTGTTCTTTTTAAAACCCAAAAGACAAATGATTTACTCTATATGGAGATATTGCTCCATAATAAGCATGATGTTCAATTTTAAACCACAAAATAAATATGACGTTTCTATCCTAGGATTGATTAATTTTTATCCATTTCTATCCTAGGATTGATAAATTTTATCCATTTCTATCCTAGGATTGGTACATTTTAACCAAGAAAATAGACAGAAATATAATCTGGCCGCGGACGCGTCGGATCCAGATAAAAGAAATGATTTCGAAGACAAGAAAGTGGCGCGCTGAAACAGTGACTCAGCGCACTGAAATATAAACCCGGCGCGCTGGAACAGTGACATGGCGCGCTGGAACAGTAACCCGGCGCGCTATAACAGGAACCCGGCGCGCTGAAACAGACCACCGACGCGCTGCAAAAACTCACGATTCCGCGAAAACTTTCACGCCGATACCTGTAGGACACAATTTTCAAAATTTTAGCAAAATATGGGGTAAGGCCCCAAGGTGGGCGCCAATCTGTAAGCGGTAGAATGGGGAAAACAAGTTAAACAATGCATCTACGCTTCTAAATAAGATATTGCATCTAAAACTTAATGAATTTAAACGAATTTAAACTAAAAAGCTTCAGAAATCTATCCTATTACTCTCTAACTCTAAAGATTTCTTTAATCTACCTAGCTCTCAGATTTGTAAGCTAATTAAACTATTGAAATGACACTTAGAGAATGAGAAATGAACTAATTCTATTCCTATGTGATTAAATATGCAAATCCTATTGTAATGGCAGCCATGACTGCAAATGCTGGATGCTTGATTGCTGCTTGATGGATGCTGGATGAGTGCTTGAATGCTTGATTGCTTGGATGCCTGGATGCTTTGGAAACCTGCAGAGTAAGATTGCATAAGTTGGGATCCATTTCCTGTAGCCAAAGAGCTGTATTTATAGCTTTCACGGCAGCACAATTGCACAGGGATACGGGATAAGGGGCTGTGATTCAATCTGGAGAATTGAAAGGCATGGGATGAGAAGATGGAGTTGATCATGGAGGATTGTTCCTCCCCATGAAAACACCAGGCAAGAAGAGAGGGAGGATTGATGGAAGAAGATTGAGAGGACTTCCTGCAAGTTTGTCCCTGAAGCTCTTCCCGTGAATGGAAATTGCAATTAATTAGTTTTAAAAAATCTAATTTTATTGGTGAGTGAATAGTGTAAATGATTTATGCATAAATTAAATATTTTTAGTTTATTTAATTTTAGCAAAAGAGGAATAAATAATTTAATAAATCAAACTATAGGATTTGTTTATTAAATTAAAATATTTGGAAAGTGATAATTAAATAAAAGATTCTTAGAATATCTTTATTTAATTAAGAAGAAATGTGATGAGGTAATTAAATAACACAAATTATTGAAGCTGTGTATTTAATTTAAGATAGAATTAATAGATAAAGTATAGAAGAAATATTAATGATAATAATAAAACAAAGTATTTAATTTTGTTTATTTAATTAGGAGAGAAATAGAAGAATTAATAATGAACTTAATATAAATAAATATTTCTATTTATTTACTAAGTAGATGAATTTAAGATTAATTAATCAAATAAGTCGTACTTAATTAATTAGATTCTCCAGACCATTTTTAGGTGTCTACAAAAAGTAATGAACCCATGACAAAAAAAGAAGATAGCAACAATCATAGAACTAAAATTTAGACACTTGTATCTCCAACCAATCTCCTTTTTATGCATACCAATCTTCAAATGAATATACTTGGAATCCCAAATACTAATTTTCAACTGGAGACATTTCCCAACACAAGAGAAAATGATTACAACAACATTCTGAATATGATGTGTTAGTTTATCCCCTTTAGAATTTTCAATATTTCCTTCTTGCCGAATAATACCAGGATCCCAAACCAACAACAATGAAGAACCATTTCTCAGACGGAGAACTACTCTCACCTGAATCCTCTGATTTTCTCACTCCATCTTAATTTCCGCTTCTTGAAACTCCAAGAAGTAATCAACCAACCTATGTTCGTTGAAGAAATTTAATTCAAAATCTTGTGTCATGATTTGTTGGAAAGATTCCATGAATCCTTCATAAAATACAATTCTAAAATCAATCACTCTAAGAGATGATGATGTACTAAAATCTTACAAGAGCCTCATAAGCATCCCCATCAAACAATGAATAAAATCCTCATCAATACGCCAATCAACTCCTTGTTGATGAACAATAAGAATGTCTTCATTTCTTTGTGATCCAAGAGTTACCATTTCTTGTTGAATGGGTGCACTAGGAGCAACAGTAGATTCAGCATCATGCAACTCACATATCAATTCTCCCATGCTGGAAGACGTACTCAATTTCCTCCAATAATTTCTAAAGTAATTCCTTCATCATTTTCAAAAAGAGGATTTACATAAACCCTACTAGCACCCTCTTCATACAAGAGATTATCAAAAGCTTGAAAAACTTGTTGATGAGAATTTGAGTTCTTTGATCTCTCTGGACAGCGTTCCAAATCATATGTTTCTTGTATGAGATCAATCTCATCAAGAATTTCTTGAAGCTCCTCTGCTCTTCTTTTGTTTTCTTGCTCCCATGAATATTGAATAGCAGAAATCTAATTCTCTGCTTCAATTAGAGTCTCATGCACTTCTTGCATCTTTATTTTGGTAAAATTGTTCCACTCCAATGCCTTTTCGGCAATTTTGGCCACTTTGTCTTTGTCACGAAGGATGTGCAAAAAACTAGATTTAATTTCCTCCAAGGAAAATTTAATGGACCTCATATCATCAATTGAAGTGCAACATACAACTTCTCCCTTAGGCACATCATAAATCAATTGTTCTAGATACATGCTTATGAATTCTATCAAGTTTTGACAAAATTTGAATTCTATTTTCAGCCATCTGTGAACTTGAGCTGCATTCTTCATATGTTGGATGAGATGAAGTAGTACAACTTTGATGGATAAAGATTTCAAAAATAGTTTGAGCTATACTCCTCAACTTGACTCACATGTGATGAACACTCTTCATCATTCCCTCCATAGTTCCTTCCAATTTCTTAGCCTTTTGTCTTAATTTGGCTTCAAGTGAAGAGAAATCTTCCTTATAACTACAAGAAGCTTCACCTTCCATGTCTTCTACACATGATTCAAGGAAATGGGTCAAATCAGCTTTGAAGTGGAAAGAGACTTCAGCTTCCTCTTTCTCCTTCTCCTCGTGCAACTCCATGTCAACTCTTGTTTCCAAAATTTTTTCCTTTGGATCTTCAACTTGAGGATTCTTAACACAAGTCAACTCACTATTCTCCTCTGCAGAAAACAAGAGTACCTCACTAGTATTCAAAGCTTCCACTATCACATTACATTCTTCTATAGAATACTTGGATGAGTGTAAATCCATAGATACCCCTTGAACTTTTCCTATGAATTCAAAGGGGTTCCAACTTTCATCCTTCTCTTCAACTTCAAAAATATCCTCTTTATTTTCAACAGTCTTCTTCAAAAATTGTTTCAACTTTTCTTCACATTGACTGAAAAATTCTTTGACTAACAAATCAGCAGTGGGAGAAATCTACTCTTCATGTTCATAGGAATTCTTGAGAAGGGATTGGACACTTTCGAGAAGAGAATCAGCTTCTTTGATTGTAGTAATTAGAACATTCATGACAGCTGCAAACACCCCTTCTTCTTGCTCACTCTAGGTTGAGGTGAAAAGATAATTAAACAAGTGATAAATTTTATTTTCCAACCCCAATTCTATCAATAGGATGCAAGCTCTAACTTCCGAAAATTCCTCTAAAACAAAAACTCTTCCTGAAAATAAACTGTTACCCATTTCATCCAAATCTTGAAAAAATTTCACTATCATATTTAATATGATCTTCATGGTTTCATCATCATAGGGCATCTTGGGAATTACAATTCTTATTATCACCATGAAGCAAGAAGAAATCAAGAGCTTGGTTTCTTCATTAGGATGCCTCAACCAATAGGGCTGATTTAAAAAATTCACTACAGGTGCTAATGCCAACTGCATTTTCTCTAAAGGTGATGGCTTCACTTGTCTCAAACATTGTTCTAGCAAATGAAGAATGTTATCTTCATTTTCCCTTGATTGAAATTCTTTTTCAAGTCTTTTTCCAACCATATAGAGAGTCTCTGCCAACTTCATCTCTTCTTCATTAGCCATGCCTAACTGCCAACTTCTAAATACCACAAGGAGCTGAACTAGAATCTGTTTTGACTTTTGGTATAGTACCGGAGATCTCTATCACTCATCTACCTAAACATGAAGCACTGGTCAACAAGATGGTAGGATCTTCTACTCTGATAACACTAAAATATGCCCCTTAGTCTTTCCCAAGATTTTTCACAACACAAACCAACACTATGCCAATTGATTAGCGTTAGCTTCCAAAAGATAATCAAATTAAATGTACTCTACGCCAAGAATGTTCACCAAGATCCTTTAGAAGGTGAGGTGATAGCATATGGTGAAGGAAACTAAGCTACAAATGAAAATTGAATTACAACTGAATGCAAGTAGGCGGTGATCCAACCATAAAGAATTTCCACACTACCACTTATTCAATGGGGGGAAACATTACAATTTCAAACAATTCATCTGCTTAACGAGCATCCACTCAACAACAGGAATTCACCACTTGAATAGTGGGTGAAAGATGCACATACAATATTATTTTCCTCTACACTTGTGGTAAACCATCCAGGGGTTAAAGTGTTTGCATTAAAATTCACAAGTAAATGCAACAATAAAATAAATAAATCTACAATTTACAAGTGTTACAATGATAAAATCAATGAAAATACTTGAAGGATGATTCTTCCAACTTCTAATCTTCACAAATACAGAATTACAAGCCAAAATATAAACTTTAGAAATCTGATAACAATAACCAGTAAACTGAAAATGTCTAACCAGCAAACTATAACCCACTAAAATGCTCACAACACTTTCAAAATACCTCCAAATGATCTTAAACAACTTGCAAAAGCTTTCTAGGAGAATGGTTCCCAAATTCTTTCTCTGAAACTGCATCAAAGCTTGATTATCAATTATGCACGAACTCCAAGATGATCCCAGCAAGGTACGTCCTCCCTAGAGGGCGAACTTGCAAGATAAAATCAACAACTCCATTATAAAATCTGATATTGCAGCAAGAGGGTCACCTAGGGCATTGAGATAGAAGGGTAAAATACCCACAAGCAAATAAAATTTATTCAAGGAGTTGTAAATGAATATCTACTTCAGCCATTATTGAACCAATAACTCAAAACTGATAAAAAATACCAAATTCTTCAATATCACCTACAATGAAACTCAATTATGTACTTCTGGATGAAGCACACTCTCAATCAACCATCTAGGGAACCATAGTTAAGAATGGAGTACAATTGCTAAGCTTCCCCTTATTCAGGTTCTGAATTCAATCCAACAGTATTTCGATATAATTTTCCAAAGATGAGAATGAATGAGCAAGGCATCAATAAATGGGCTCTTCAGCTAGAAAATGAATCAACTTGAAACTCCCACAAGAAACTCTTTAGCTTCCTCCAAGGGACACCACCTCTCATGTTGCACTTTATTTGAATTATTAAAACATTAATCATCTCCCTCTAGGCATCCATTTACAAGTTGCACAATAAAACATTTAATATAAATATTAAATGCTCAAATCAACCCCTTTATGTCTGTTTTTTTTAAAATAACTTGAAGTTGTTGCCTAGGCACAAGGTACAAACTCAAATTATAAAATTGACTAAGTGTTGAGACTTAGTCCAAAGGAGAAATAGAAGCCAAAGCCAAAACAAGTGCCCAAACTAATTCTGCCAGACATAGAATGATGACTTTAGCTGAGCTGCTAATAATGCCACTGCCACAATAGACTTACTAAAAATAGCCAATGCCAAAAATAGTAAGCTAACTTCAAATTCAATAGAAGACCAAACTGAACAGCCTCACTTCCCAAAATAGAAATGTGAACTACATATGATTGAACTGCTACTAGAATGATATTGCTAAAAATAGAACTTACTAAAAATAGTAAATTCTGAAAAGTTGCTCAACTCACTTTGCATGTTATATCATTGCAAAGCTTTCTGAAAACCTAGAAAGAATTTGCAATCCAAATCTCGAAAATCCAATGTACTGGCTAAAAAATAGCAAGTTCCAAAAAAGAGTGTCCTATGGAGATGCATGTCACACCATTTTGAAACTATCCAAAAACCCAGAAAACTCCACCAAACATGCATCATAAACACATACATGCAAACCTTCAAAAATGCTTCAGAACCCCAATGAGATAGGAAACCCTAATTTTACCTCTAACAAGCCTATGGGCTTCTGGAAATAGGCTATCAGTCACCGAAGGGCGTATAGCTAAAATGGGGACATTACACAAACCAATCTCTTCGTCAAAGGGTAGGGCCATCTTACCAGCTTGGTAGATGTGTGGGGGACTGCAGTAAGTCTGTGGTTGGCAAAAAAGCACTTGAGTGATGCTTCTCCTGACGCAATTGACAACCAAGGATTGAAGAAGCATATTCTGGACCATTTGTATTTCTATTTTAGTAATCTCTTTGAAGCTATGTATGTAATATTGTATCCATCTCTATGGAAAATTGTAAATATGAAATGTCATCTTGAAATTATGTAATGTGAAATCGTTACTTGTAATAATGAAATAATTCTTTGATTATGCAATGTGAAAGTTTGGAATGTTTTGTTTCAAATGTGCATTAGTTATACAATTAAAAAGAAATTTTTTATAGCTCGTAATGTTAGTAGCATAAAATGTTCACTTCTGGGTAAAACATCTAGTAAAATTTATTGGGTCGAACAATGGGCATGTTACAAATGTGAAGTAATTGCATATTTGCTTAGGTTGACTTTGTAAAAACTATATTGTAATTGAAAAAAATTCATCTATCACCATCTAGTTATTAGTTATGCAATGTGAAGTAATTCTTTGAGTTTGAAAGATGTGCAATGCAATGTAATCAACAATATGAATTTAAACTACAAAAATCTATTTTCTACAATTCATTGGTCGAACTCTTTATTTTATTTTCTCTCTATATCTCTATGCTATGGAAATGCATTTTAATTTTCCTGCTATGGTTGCAACTATAGAGACTAATGATAAAGGGATCAAATTTGGTGAAGTTTCCCAAGGAAACCAAATTTAACAGTACATTATAACATGAGTAAAAATGATCTATGTATTTCATAAACTATTAAAGTGCAAGACTATAAAAAATCAATATCTATATAACATGTTATCCATAATAGCTCAACCGTTATAAAGTGAATATATATTTAAATTTTAAGTTTCAAAATAGGAAACCATGTAGACAATGAACAAAATATGCCGAATATCGATTTTTATATATAAAAGTGTAAAGTAATTATGTATCTACATATACAAATTTGGCATACATGCCAACTCAAAACAATATTTACAAAATGTGGCATCTGCCATCTCATGTTCTATATATATATACAATGTATATATCAAATGGCTATGCCATGTCAACAAAATCCTAATCTTTTGGCGGATCACCAAAACATAGCCTCTTCCCGCTACCTAATGGATGAGAAGATGTCAGCACAAAAACAATTCAAACCACAAATTAAATTAATTAGCTCTCAATGGTAAATAACTTAAACTACTAAATACAAAGTTATCTACTATTAAACTACTAAATACAAAGTTATCTACTATTTTTTATAACTTTCAAAATTTAACATCTAATCACTATATTAAACTATAAATTAAAGTGTAATTCAATTATTCAGTACCTCGAGCATTTTTTCTTTGGTTTCCATACATTGAGCAAATGATGGTCCCTTATGATGCTTGGGTGTACTACCATATTTTCTTGGTCCTGAATCCACGAATATGGATGGTAGCATACTCTACAAGAAGAAAAATAAAAAATGATAAAATTAATATATAATTGCTAACAAAAAAGCATAAACTTAGAATATATATCTACATATATATCTACAAACTTAAATAGATCTACTAGATATAAAAAAACTATATACCTGAATAGGTGATGCAACTAAGATAATTGATTGAAAGGAACTCATCATGGTAAAAGGTGAGGTATTAGTCACATCTAGAGCACACTACAAAAGTAAAAATAAGATCAAGATATAAATTAGTATGTATTTAATTATTCATGATTTAAAGGATGTGTGTACAATAAAAAAGTTTCACATGTAAAAAAATAATACCAATGTGTTTAGACCAAACTCAATGGCTGAAAGAGTGTCATGCTGCACATCTCTAATCTATTCCTCCATCATCAACTATTCAAACCCACTTAGATATACATTAGTAAGATATACTAAATTTGTTATAATAATTTTAAATGAAATGCACTATGAAATAAATTTAAGTTTACTTGTGCAAAGTATTGTTGTTGTTGCTCCTCATTTGCATCGATGAAGGGCATTGCACCTATTCCTCCCTCACATGTCTCCACTGCACCTATAGTATGCAATGATGCCTCATCTCCTCCAAGTGATGCATCATGCACCTCATACTCAAATGTGTCTAGGGGAGGCTCATTTGTATCTCCTCTAGGACCTAGACATGTATGCCTACACGGAGTACATGATGAGGCACACAAATATGCCTGGATGATGATTCTGCACTAGTATCAACTGAAGCACGAGGAGCACCACCCTCTGGAAGCCAAGTGAACTACGATGAGTGTGTAATAAAATGGTTGGTCAAAGAGTGTATGGCCAAGAGACAATGATGGGTCGCATCAACAACAAGGTCTGGATGGGGTGCTAAAGGCAGGGGAGGAGGACGAGGAGGGGGAACATAGGGACCTTGCATAATACACATTTCCCTACGTCTATGTTGGGGCATACCCATACCCACTCCCTAAAAATGCCTGAAATCAAAATAGTTGACATGTCTTCCTAAAACAAATTCCGCATATAATTTGCAGAGAAAGTATAGAGGGACATCGAGATTGTTGTTTGGTGGTTTATCAAAAGCCATCCACCAACGATCCTAAAATTTTATCACTATGTCCTAATGGGTGCACCATTTTATTGAAAATTTTGGTTTGCGTAAACCAACATTTTGTCCTATTTTTCAATCCACAAAAAGTTGGGCTAAATCAGCTTTAGATATTTCTATTTTTTTAATATCATCATACTCCAAACCATTTGCATATTCTAGCCTTTTCCAATTTCTCCATTCTTGAAATGAAGCATGTTGCCTAGTGATGTACCTAATATGATTAATTATGGCCTCTATATTCAGTGTAACTGATCGCAAATGCTGGTGGGTATGGTATCTCTCAGCAATGTTTCTCAATTCAGTAATATTTATTTCAATTAGGTCTTGAATTGAAGGAGGGTTTACTAAATCTTGTGCCATTTAAACCCCGTTGTAAATTACAAATATATAAATTAACATAGTTTTCAACTACTTCCTAAAATTTCAACAAAAAAAACCTAATATTTTGTTAAAAAAATATAAACTATCAAAATAATCCAAAAATATGTATTTTAACAATACCTTTTTGATGAAAAAATTGATAGGAAATGCTTGGAATTCGTCAAAATTGCTTGGAATTGTAAGAAAACTGCTTGAAAATGGATATCAGTTATTTCTAATATCTATTTTTGCTCTTTGCCATGAACAATCACTGTTAAAATGATTGTTCACAACTCCTTTTTATTTTATTTATAACGCAAAAAATAAATATCCATTTTCTAGAGCTATGCATAGCTCTCAAAAATGGATATCCATTTCTGAGAGGATTTTAATTTTTTAAAATATGAGATATATTAATATATATATTATATATCATCCTGTTGTCTGCGATCAAAGGACCATACCAAAATCTCTCTTTGAAACCTTATTTGCTTTCTTCCCCTGGATAATCTTCCAGCCCTCCTCTAACCTTGTCGCTTTCTCCTGCCAATCTAGAGCTTTATCACTATAACACTGTTGATCTCCTCCTCCTTGAAAACTGGCACGTTGTTTTGGCTCTTCCTCCAAACATACCCCCTCTTTATTCTCTTGGGGTCTAACTAGTCCACCTTTCTCCCTACAGTCAGGAGTTTATGTTCCATTGTTGGAAGTTGCATCCTTTTTCTTGTTATTAAAAACAACACTGTCTATTTTTTCTTTCTTGATCCCTTCCTCAATGACTATTTTACCAATCTTACACCCTTCTTGAATCACACCAGCATGCCTTTCTTGCTGGTTCTCTTTACCTAAGTGAATCCCTTGATTCGGGCTTGCTTGAGATTAGACCCCACTGCTTCACCCTACCTCATCTTTGTTTTTTAATATAGAGACCACTTGAGCCTCCCCCTAATTCTCCACTGTGTAATGCTGAGGATTCACATCTTTCCACCATGATAAAAATTTATTTTTCTTCTTGCTCTTAACACGTTTTGTCACTACATGTCCAGTTTGGTAGCAAACTTTGCATCTAAAGGGGACCCCTTCATAATCCAGAGGTTGAACTAAGCAACCCTTTGAGGTTTTAAGTTGAATTTCTTCAGGGGGCACCTTAGACATATCCATTTCAACCAAGATTCGTGCATAAGTTGAATGTAAAATATTTGAAGACCCCTCATCCACCATTAAAAAGTTACCTAGGGTATTTCCCATAGCCTCCAAGCAGGACTCAAACCAAAATTGAAGAGGGAAGTTAGGGAGTCTCACCCAAATAGGAGTCTTTTCAAAAATTTCACTACTAAGGTTAAAGGTTGAATGCCATGGCTTGAGCATCAAAGTGTGCTTTCCATCCCATTCCTAGTGATAGTCACACAGGGTTTTCATCTTGTTCTTTTTCAAAGACAACAATAAAGAAACCTTTTGACATTGGGTAAATTTGTACATACCCATCCAAAACTAGCTTCCAATAAGAAGAAATCCACTAATGAAGGTCAACCAGGCTTGGTCAGAAATCCCTAAACTTTCCAATAAGCCCCAACCCAGAAAAAATTATTTCATTAAAAACCACTTCCTTTTCCATTTCCTCATTCAGTTCAACTGTGATTGATTTGTTTGAGGGATGATTCACTGAGAACCCCAAACCCCCTTCTAGAAAGGACTCTACAGAACGCTGACCTGCCAATGCCTGTCCAGCTTCGCCATTCACACTCTTCAACAACTTCAAATCCTTCTCAAGGACTTTACTCCCAACGACATCAATACCCGAGTGTTCTCCAATTTGAAGGCTCTAAACAACTCGACCACCATCGAATTGAACCGAACCAACGCCATTTTGAAAAGAGGGCAACCCTTCGTGAAGATTCTAAAAATCGCATCCATCCTTTTTCACTAAACGATTCCCTACAGATATGAAACCCCCCTGCTTTCTCTGTCGAGCTACATTCAAGGGAGTGGAGCCAAACAGAACCCTCACGATGCCCTCCTCCTAGTTTGGACCATTGGAAACCTTCTGCTCCCGATCATTGGCGTCCATGCTCTTTTATATATATAATTTAAAAAAAAATAAAATTAAATCATATATAATATATATTAATATATTAAAATTTATATAGTAATATTATTACTATGACATTAGACATTATTTTTAATATATTAGTATATATTAATGATACTAATAATATAATATATATAGTATTATATAATATATAATATTATGTAATATGTATAATAATATATTATTATAATATATAATTATATAATTATAATATATAATTATATAATTATATATTATGTATTAATGTGACAAGAGTCATCAATGCAATGTAAGCCTCGGGCACATTGTGACAGGTGGGGAGTGTTCCCGTCTTAAGTGAAAAATTCAAGCTTGTGGATTGGATGGGCCTCTAAAGGTATGCCGTGTATGCAGGGAAGGGGTGTGTTGGAGGATGTTGAGGCAATCTTGGTGGCAAATTGGGACTGTGGTGACACGTTGGCTCGTATATGCCTGGAAGTGGATGTAATCGAATCCTACGAAGCTTGTTGTCAGTTCATACTTGAAGTGTGTGAATCTTAAATGTGATCTCATTTATGATCACGGTAGGCTCAAATGGTGGTATGATGATGGGATTAATGGGTGAGATTAGCCCAATCATAGGTGGTGGCATACGTTGGTGGGCTGGCTTCTCCACTCTATGTTGATATAAAAAATCACAAGTACATCAAATCAAGTAAGTAAAAATTAGTGACCATAATGGCAAGGCAAGTTCAGATTCTACAAATAGATGGTGGGTTGTGGGCACTTTGTCATTCCATTTTCAAGAGTGAAGGGTGACGGGTGTAGTTTGTCTGGGTGTCGCGATGGAAATAATGATTTTCCTTGGCTCCACGAAATAGCAGATGGATTTTCGTGGGGAGATCGCTAAAAAGAGGATGAAGTCCATCATGGCATCAGGGCACCCATTGATTGTGGTGACAGTGAAAAGGGTATTGGGTAGGGAATTCTTGCTTGCAATTCATCAATTCAGGGTAAATTCGAACATTGCTGCAATGTTCCTAGTCGTCCTCCTATACATGGGGGTAAGTAAGGAGAAGGAAAAACTATTTTGTCAAAAGGTATTTCAACACACATTTCTAGATGAGATTAATGAAGCCTTGACAATGTGGACCCCAACCTCATGATCCTGCTTGCCCAGAATTTCTACATGTCTCTGGGTCACGATATCAAGGTAAAGAAGTTCTTGGTTGTCCAAACATTGGAGCTAGAAAAACTGGAAAAGAGGTGGGGTAAAATAAACGACAACATCATCTTCTTAATGAGGGCAGTTGGCATTGCTCAGGCTATGGGTTTTGGCTGGATAAAGAAATTCGTGGGGGAGGTGGGGATGATTCTGGAAGAAGATGAGGATGATGACATCGATTGGGAGCTAGGCGAAGGTGAGGAGTGGTGAAGGAAGACTATAGGGACATTGAAGCCAAGGCAAACACTCTGGCTCATCATGCCTGTGGAAGCAAGTGTCTGGTGGTGGCAAGTGCTTTGGCTATGAGGAAGACACGCGAGGAGGAGGTGGAGGAAGATGATTAGCCTGGGTTGCTATGCGGTTGTAGTATTGCACTGGAAAGGATGAAAATTGTGCTCTGGATGCTAGTTTGCAGTACTGGTGTTTTGAAAAACTCTAGTTTTTTGTTTAAAAAATGAATAGTAGTCTAGTCCCTTGCAGCCCCAAATTTTGTAGTAATGGGTGCCATGATAGAGTATACAATCGGGTTGGGCTTGGTGTAGTTTGTCTGTAAATATCATAGTAGTTGTGTATGCTAGGGTATATGGGTGGTTATCATTTGAAACACCAATGTATGGAACGGGTGACAAAGATGCATCAAATGTACATCTCCTTTTTTAAATTAATACAATGGGTGCTACCCCTTAGCAGTTATTTAACAATAAAAAAAATATAATTATATATTATGTAATATGTATAATAATATATTAATATAATATATAAAAATATAAAAATATATTATATTATTATATCATATAATAATATTAAAATATATTATATTCTATACATGTACTCGACATGAGGAATTGTGAGATTCCAATAACGGATATCAAATATACATAGTCGATATTTGTTGTTAAAGCTTATTTATATATTAGATATCCGTTATTAATGGATATCCATTTTTTTAAAAGCAAATATCGTTAATAATAGATATGCATTTTGCTTTGGCCTTTACCTTAGCAAAATGTACTTTTTACCAACCCAACCAAAAAGTCAAATGTGATTTTTGCACTTTTCACTTCCTCATGTCATGTTTTTTTGTTGCATCGCCATTGTTTGCCCCCCCGTGATACCCTAGTAATATATCACTAATATTAACAATAATATATTAATAAAACTATAAAAATATAATAATAAATATATATAAAAAATAATATATAATTATATATTTTTATAAAAGTAATAATTGAGATCCTTACCTTAACCCAATTATTAATAATATAATATAATAATAATTAAATAGTAATAATAATAAGTATTGCTTGCCAAGGTGGATATTTACATAAATGCAGATAGTCACACTTGGCATGCCACCTCATCAACCGACAACATTGGCTAACTTGGGTGGCATCATTCTTTGGAGAATGCAATATTCATCGTCTAATCAAATAAATGTTTCATTTCACAAATTTGAGCACAGATTATACATATCCAAATTGCGAGGGTGGAAAGTCATTTCACATGAACGTAGGTAATTATTTTTTGGCCTCTACAAGTGCAAGATGGAGGTTAAACGTTATTTATAGGTTGGCTCGATGGACGAGCACACACAAATATGTGCATGATGCCTTAAAATAATTTTAATCCAACTATAATAATATAATTGAGGCACAGTTGCAAGGTATAGGGTGTTTGGAGTTTTGGAGATGAAATGGCTAGCAGATCAAGGTTTATTGTGCACATTTTTGTAAAGAATCTCATGAGCATTGATGTTGATACACCCATTTAGTTGGAAAGCATAGTGAGGCAAATGGCCTTCAAAGGCAAGGTGATGAACTAGAGGTTGAAGTGGATACTCCTCAATGATGATGCCCTAACCCTGGTGGCAGTAAAGATGATTATGGGTAATGGTTTTATGGAGGATTACGAGGCTTATCAGGTTGATACCAATATTGTATCTCGGTTCCTGGCAGTTCTATTAGATATTAGCACTCCTAAAGCCATGGTAGAGACAATGGTAAGGAAATTATTTAAGTTTGATTTGTTGGTGGGGCTGAAGGAGATTCTTTATGCGGCCATCCTAGGGGTCGGAGCTCCTTGACCATGGGATATGCCTCTGTTATAAGATCCTAGGGAGGTTATCAAGTATTACCTGTTCTTTCTTGATCTCAAGGGGATGGCACTCATTGAGCATATGCAGTTTGATGTGGTTGGGGTGAATTATTTGAAGAAATCATTGCAGTTGGTTTTGTACGAGGTCAATTCAACTGGGTTCTGGAGTTTCAGTCCTTTGCGCATGCCCGCGGGTTCATATAATCACTGTGGTAATTGTGGGTTTGACCTTTTTCTATGTAGTTGCTATGGTCAATATATAGTTTGTGTCAATATTTAGTCTAGTGATATTGAATAGTCTATATGATGTTCTTAGTGAAATAGGATATATGTATCTAAAGTTTTGGATTTCAGTCCTGGGTATGGCTCGCGGGTTGCTCAGTCATGGTTTGCTTGCCCAGTCTTACCATGGTTGGCTTCAAAGACAATGCATCAGGGGTGGTAAATGGATCTTGGTCATGGCAGTAGGGACACTGCATTTTGTCACCTGCTTTGCAGAAGCTGTAACTTTCTTTTTTGATATTAATATAAATTACCCTTACACATCAAAAATAATAATACTAAGTATAATAATTTTAATATAATATTTATAATTTAATAATATTATTAATTATGATTCAATTGTCTTATTAAATTGTGGCTTTTTATATCTTTTAGGTTAAAATTTAAAAATAATCAAAGAATGATATATCTTAGCATATACTATATTATATTATAATATATTACAATATATTATATCAATATAATATAATAATTATTAAATATATTATAAAAAAACAAATAAGTATACTAACAATAAACATACTATAATATTATATATATTAGTAAAAATAATTTTAATTATATTAATATATTCATACAATAAACTATTATATACATTAATTAAATTATTAATTAAACAAAAAAACAAATTAATAGTTATATTAAATAATATAAATATTAATATATAGATAAAAAATTATTTTAACCATTAACATATTATAATATAATAATCATATAATAATAATTCCTAATATAATAACTATTTATTAATACATTCTTATTTAACTATAACAATATTAATAGTTATAGAATTTATTTTTTTGCTAGATAAGTGCAACTGTGTTGCATATATTAATATTAGATAAGAAACTTACATATAGTTCAAAATGATTGATACAATCCATCATTCTTACTACAACAAGGCTCTAGGGAAGCTTAGGCCTGAGCATTATCGATATGCAAAAAATTACAATAGGCAAACATTAACATTTTATCAACCTACCCCTCAGGGGTTGCAAAATTCTCTCATAATCACCCTCTCATCAAACTCCTTTAGCCAATCCAAGTCATAAATCACCACTAGATTATTCACCTTCTTTAGAAATTGGCACCCCATTTCAGTCAAATGCTAGTGTTGTCTCAGTATTTGTGTGTGAAAATTCCCCAAAAAGGGGATTCATTCTATCACCGTTGCATCCTCAATAACCCTCTTGATGTCCTTTGATCACAACAAGCCTACTCCATACTTGGCCACTATAAGCATTTCCTCCAACCCTTGCAAATATTTCTTCTTAAAGAGAATTAGAGCTGATCCATAATCATATCCTTGTCCTCTCTCAGGTCTAGCACTCACACCACAAAGTGGGAGGTAATTTTTGTATTGACCCTATGGTGGCTATCATCAACCATAAAGTTCACCCCTAGGACCCATTTGATGGCTTTCCTTGTTCACCCGCTATGATCCTTTAGAATGACCTTCAATCTCTGGTCCACCACCTCCCCTAAGAATTGCATCTGCCTACTCTGGTTGGTTAAGCTCACTGGCATATCCATCACCTGCCCTCCTCTAGCTCTCTAAACCATCAACTTGACACCATTCTTTTGGAAAGACAATAATTGAATGGAAAATCAGCTCTCTTCCCACACAAGGGTCATGGGAAGAGGCATCCACTCATGCTCTTTCATGCCTAATAAATCTCTCACAATTTATGGAAAATTTGCCACTCTTCATAACAACTGTACTTGGCCACCACTTGTCCATGTTTCTAAAGCCAACTTTGATGTACCACCTCATGCCATTTTGGATGAACGTGCCACCTTTGCACCCTCTTTCTCCAACTCATTACCCTTGAACATTGGTGACTTTATTGGCCAAATTATCCACCTCACCATTGCCTTCTCTAAATATATGCTTAACTTTGAAGGCTTCATACCCATCAAGGAGCCTAAGGCATTCCTCTAAGTGACTATTCAATTTTCAATTTTGGGTTTGTTGCTACATATTGCATTAACTATAATAAAAGAGTCTCCCTCTACCTCAATTTTCCTTACACCTAGTCTTTGACCATCTTCCAATCCCAATTTGAGTGCCATTTTTTTCGCTTCATTATTTGATCCTGATCCAAGGGGTGAAATTTGTCTTTTAAATTACTTCCATTATGGTCTCTAAAAATATCTCGTCTTGAAAAGGCCATCATACTATTTTATCTCTTCTAGCCTTAACACCTGCTGCCCCATTAACGAGAGATAGTTATAGGATAATAAAATTTATAGAGTTATACTATTATACTATAAAAATGTTATATATAAAATAACTATTAATATAGAAGAATATCATAAAATTTAATTAAATAAATTAATCATATCATTTTTTTTAATTTAATTTATAAATATCCATTCAAATTATTCAAATTTATTTCTCAAGTATTAAGATATATATATATATATATATATATATGATATGTGTAATTTTTTTTATGGTATGTAGTCTTGGTGAATTTTTGATTTTATCTTAAGTTAAAAGTGACTAAATATAACTATACAACCATCAAATTTAATCTTGAATATCATATTTAAATATGATTTCTATTATTTTGGATAATAAAAATCTATATTTAACAATTAATTAACACACCATAATTATCATCTTCAAAGTTAACAATTAAAACATTCACACAAACATCAAATCAATCTAAATTTTAATTTATATATTTCAATTAATCTACTCTTTTGTCTAACATTGATTAATAAAACTAGTATAGATATCTTAAATACATCTATTTAAAAAAAAACACATCAAATCAATCTAAATTTTAATTTATATATTTCAATAAGTCTAATCTTTTGTTTCACATTAATTAATAAAACTAGTATAAATATCTTAAATAAGACACAAGAGATATCAGTCTAAACTAGCATAGGTATCTTAAATACATTATCAGTCTTGCCTATGCTATTTTATAAAACAAAAAATTCCCTATATCATATATTCTAAGTACACTCTACTATGATTGGATATTTTACTAACATGGCTATCAAAATTAATGAAGAATAATACTCAACAGTAAAATACTCTGAACCATATATGAAAACATAATTCCTTTGCAAGCAGTACCATGAGCACAGACAGGTTTAAGATCAAGAGCACAATATTTTACAAGTGTTCTTATATTACAAATACAAGACCAATTCGTGTTGGAGATCAAAATCCTTTTAGTATTAGGACCAGGTACAATCCTTTCAAGCTTAAACACTAGGAAGCTATTCCAAGTCAATGCATCAGGTGGGAGGAGGAAACTTCTCAACTTTGTGCATGGCAGAGGTAAGAACTGCAAAAAATATTCCCATAGTATACAGAACCAGAGTTAAAAAGAATGGATTTTTCTTTTTTTTCTGAGCCTTACATAAGTTTTTTGTCTCTGATTGAACTAAATTCTCCACAGTTTTCTTCCCAAACTGTTGTTCTACCTTGAGCTGCTTTTCCTCTATTTTACAAACCCTCTTCTCTAGTGCTCTAAATATAGGAATTTGTTTGATGATATTAATTCCTGGTGCAAATGCTGGTGCTGGAGTTGAAAATGCTGGCCCAGGGAAGAAGCAGTTTTTAGAGTTCTGAATGTTGAATGTGAGACCCCTAGAATTTCTAGTATGAGGTTTCATATTTCTTTTCATGGCTTCTTCAATCCCCTCAGTGTCACTGAATTCTGTTTGTTGTTCTGGGCTTTGGGTAACAATTTTAGCTTCACCTTTGACTAAAGGATTTTCATGTGGAGGCTCTTTCATAATGGTTTGATGTGATAACTTCTGAGATTGTACCAGGTTCATTCTCAATATATGATCCTCTGTTTTCAAATTCCACTGTGACTTCTCTTTACCATTGTGTACTTTCTCATCAAATGTAACATGGGATTGTGGTCTTCTTATGGCTTTGAGGGCTGGTTTCACATCCTCCTCCTTTTCTTCAAGAAGGTGGACATCTGTAAATCTCTTAAAAGTAGGAGCTTTTTCAATTTCTTTTTCTAATTCAATAAGTTTATTCCCCTCAAGCTCCATGGTTTCCCTTTTAAACGAGCTATTCAGAGAATTTTCCAACATTTTGTTGTGGCTGAGCAAATCCTCCATCATAACAATCTCATTCATCGCATCTCCAGGCTTAACACCAGATGCCACTTCCATGATGTTTTCCTCAGCAGCATCAAGAGCACTCAACTCCTCTATTTTGTTTTCAAACTTGGGCATTGTCTGCACAAGGAAGCCATGAAATTTATGCCGAGACTGTTTATCAAGGAAGCTCCTATCAAGATCTTCAAGGCATTGTATCTTCATAGGGACTTTCATGTTCTCCTGTCTCAGTTTCCAGCACTCCTTGAGATTCTCAATCTCTTCTTCTTCACTTTTGGCCAAGTCTGATAATGCCCAAACTGGCAGGGGAGATTCATCATTATCAAAATGCACTTCATTTCTCCACTTCCTGAGCTTGGATTGAATATCCAAGATACTCTTCTTTGGATTTACATGAACTCCTTTCAAGTTGTCTTTGGGGGCTCCAACAGTCACTTTAGCCTTATTGGAAGAGACTCCATCATCATCACTTTGCATAACTTTCTTATCATTAGGGTTCATGGACTCAGTAATGCATTCAAGGGTGTTAGAATTATTCTTAAATGTGCTTTCTTTGTAACCTTTATGGTTATCCCCTAATTTATCCTCCCCTTTTGAAACCCTACTGCGAGGCCTAACAGGAATCTGAATTCCACTATTTCTTCTTATATTAGAAGCATTTAAAACAATCCCACGATCTTCATTGCTCTCATCTTCCCTTTGTTCATGATCATTAGCCCTTATTGGAGTCTGAATTCCAATTTTTCTACTCATATTAGAAGCCTCTAGAGTCATCTCACAATTTTCATTACTGTCATCTTCCCCATGCTCATGATCATTAGGCCTTATCCGAAATTGAATTCCACTATTTCTCTTCATATTAGAAGCCTCTAAACCTGTCTCACAATCTTCATCACTCTCATCTTCCCCATGCTCGTGATCATTTGAACCAAAAGATTCGGTCATTTTTTGCTGACTAGGAAATTCCCCAGACATTTCACTCACACATGACTCAAATGCCCCATTAATACTTTCTAACCCCATCACATTTCCATCTTCTCCTCTGGATTGGACTAAATCTCTACTCTCATCAGCCAAAAGAATCTGAATACCACTATTTCTTCCCATATTAGAAGCCTCTATAACAGTCTCACAATCTTCATTACTCTCATCTTCACCATGCTCATGGTCATTTAAACCAAAAGATTCGGCATTTTGCTGACTAGGAAATTCCACACTCTCTTCACTTACACATGACTCAAGTGCCCTATTAGTACTTTCTAGCCCCAGCACATTCCCATTTTGTTCTCTGAAATGGACTGAATCTCTACTCTCATCAGCCAAAAGAATTGCTGACGAAGCAAAATACTCATCACTTCTCATGTCTATTAGGTCCTTAAATCTACAGCTAGTGTGGCCTCCAGTGATCAGTCTTTTCTCTGCGTCATCCTCCAATGTTAGCCTTTGATCCTCCTCTCTCTCTCTCAAATCCACTACGGTACTTCTGTCATCCTCCAGTGCTATCCTTTCATCCCCCTCTCTCTCTCTAAAATCCAGTAAGCCACTTCTGTCATCCTCCAATGCTAGCCTTTGATCTTCCTCTGTCTCTCTCATATCCACCACGCTACTTCTGTCATTCTCCAATGCTAGCCTTTGATCCTCCTCTGTCTCTCTCATATCCACTAAGCTACTTCTGTCATCCTCCAACGCTAGCCTTTGACCCCCCCCTCTCTCTCTCATATCAATTAAGCTACTCCTCCCAGACAACTGTTCATCAATCTCTTTTACAACACAATTCCCTTCACTAAACCCACCAGTTTTACCACCCAATCTTTCTTCATCAATCATTTGGACAATCTCTTTATTTTCATCCCTCACAAGCACCATTCTCAAGGGATCATCATTATCCACAAGCTTAGAAGAACTACTTCTCACTAATTTCTCACAAGAGGACTCTCCTAAATCAAGGGAAGCTACAGAACAACCAGACTTTGAAACAGATTTCATAAGCACTGAACTATTCTTAGTACCATCAGAAATCACACTACTAACTCCTCCTCCAAGCTCTTTTCTAGCCTCTTTCACCTGTTTATCCCATGACTTGTATTGTTGATCAAGGGCATTTATCTCTCTCATGGTTTCTTCACAAAACTGTTGAATCCTTTCCTGCTCTCTTTTAGCAGCTGTCGAGTCCCCCTGCTTGTGGAGCCTCTGAAAAACAGGAGGCACTGTGTCCTGCCGAGGTTGAAGTTCAATGAGGACCTTCTTTAGATTGTTCAGCTGGGTTACAAAGGCTTTTCCTTTGGCTGCTGCAACCTTAGCATCTTCAAGTGTTTTAATGGGGAGTTCTGTTAAACATCCAAGCTGGTCTTGCAAGGCTCTCAGTGTGTGTTCTGCTTGTATTTGTTTGGTCTCATATCTCCTCCTGCTTTGGCTGACATTGGAAACCATGGCCACAAAATGTGGTTGGGTTGGGTGTTGAATTCTGGTTTTGAGGGGGCTCAAATGACTGCATCTATTTTTGAAATACCTTCAAGTTCAAACCCTCAACACCCTGTAAACATCAATTACACCAGAATATTAAGACAATTTAAATAACAAAAAATTAATTAAGAATTATTATTTTTTATTTAATTACTTGTACCTGTTATTTTTTATTTTTAGCTTCCTTTTCATTCTTGAAATCTTTTTTCGTAATAACCGTGGTAGGAAATAGAGAGTGGGTTGAATTTATAGAAATTAGAGGGATGCACCTTTTCATAATTAAAATACAAAGATTTAATAGACGCGACTTTCTATTACACGCCAACAAATTTAAAATGTTTTTTAATTTTTAGATAAAAAATTATTTTATCAATTTTAAATAAGATTTTCAAGATTAGATTTTAATAATAAAAAGATTTTATTTGTCTACATATAATCACATAAATTTTAACACTTTTTAAAAATATTTTTTATATTTTATTTAAATATTTGTTTTATTTTCAATAATTTCTAAAAGATAAATATATATAGATAGCTATCTATTCATATATATATATATATATATATATATATATATATATATATATATATATATATATATATATATATATATATATGTGTGTGTGTGTGTGTGTTTTTAAGTTATTTTATTTTATTTTATTTTTCCTTACATTAGTTTTATTTAAATATCATTTATTATATGTTAAAATCTGATGAATAAAAATATATAATTTTGATATAAATTCTTCTAAAATATTTAATTTTTTTTACATTTTATTTCTATTTTTAACTTCCTTTCTCCTCTCGAATGATTTCTATTTTTTTTTTAGTAATATACATTTTTAAAAAAGTAGTCAATCTTTTATATCTATATGTATTTTTTATTAAAAAATATATCTTTTCAAAAATATATCAATTAAATATAATATTTTAAAGATATAATTATGGTTAATAATTAATTTTATATGAATTATTTTTATTTATATAAATATTAATCTATAGTAAATTTGCTACATAAGATAGATGCACATTTTATTTATTCAAAAATTATTTTATTTTAGAGATTACTTAATTAATTTTCAATTAAAGAGTTATTTTATTTTTTATAGTTTTCAAATAGTAATTAAAAATAAATAAAATAATACATAAAAATAATTAAAAAATAATTAAATGAAAAATAGTTCAAACACAATAATTAGGTTTATTATGGTTAGTGGTTTTATAGTTGTACAAGAGTTTGGGCTTTTACAAAATTCACATTTAATCATAATAAAATAATTCACATAAACATAGTTAAAAAATCAATAATTTGTTGTATAAATGAGTGTCAAATTTAGATCACATTTTTTTTACTAATGCACTCACAACATTACAATACATCCCTTGTTGCCACCATAATTATGTGTCTCACATAATTATATTAAATAATTATAATTATTAAATTAAATTATTATGATCAAATTCTAAATAATATAATTATAATAAAAATAGTTATTATAATTTGAAATGATGGTCCTGAATGACTCTTGTACTTCCCCTCTTGGATCATTGTAGGATTTTTTGTCTTCCCTTGAATCATTCATCTAGTATGATATCTATACGGATCATTCTAGGTGTTGGCTCTAGTGTTCTTTCTTGTTAGGATCCAATTGTGGGCATTGATGTTTTGGGTTCTTTTGCAGTGGTCAGGGCTTGTTTTTTTTCCTTCTCTTTATGCAAGTTTGGTAGATAATGGTCCTAGCTTTGGTTGTGGCACTACTTGATCTCAACAAGTTTTATTTGATGGTGTGGATATGTAGGGTCCAGGGGATAGAACTAGTCCACATTCCTTCCCAACCATGGTGGTCACATGGACTCTCGTATGATGTCCCCTATTTCAGGGCATATTGTCCTTCATGGCATGTTACTCGATTTGGCTCTCTAATCACATATAATATTGTTGGGGCTGCCATATTTCAAAGAAGCTCAAATATTCTCCTTGTGTTAGGGCCTCATCTGTCATGGTTTTTGGTGAGAAGTTTCTCAAGGGTGAGGATTTTTTAATGGAGAGAGGACTAATTTGTCACTTTCACAAATTTTGGCCTATGCTTCTTAACCTCAATAGGAAACTTTTAAATTCTAGGCATTTCTTGATTAAGGGTAAGATGGAAATTTACCCCTAGGCTCATCATCATATTTTATTTGGCTAGCACTAGGAAGCAATGTTTAATGGTGGGTTTAGGTGTGGGGATGGTATTCTCTCATGCTCAAATCTTGGTATCTAAATTTTATCCTAGCTATTAAACCCTTCAATATAATGTTTATATGGGTTTGGATGCCCAACCTTCCTCTATGGTTTTGATTGGAATCTTTCTATGATGTTATTGATGATGTGTTGGGCTATTATTTATTGATTAATGTTGTTACCTTGGTCTTAAATCCCACATGATATTTGCTTGTACCTTGGTAGAAATCAACATCTCTAAGGATCTTCTAACATAAATTATTCTTTAGGTGGGGATCATCTATAGGTCCAATGATTAGATTACAAGGATTTGCATTTTTGATGTCATCATTTCTTTAATAATGATCACTTGGATTTAGATTATTCTTTCTCAAAGCGAAAGAGGGTTGACATGACATCTTGGTAGAAGGATTTCCTTGTTCATCATGTCACTATCATAAGCCCCCTCCCTAATTTTGATTCTCATTTGATTAAGGTGCCTCTAGAGCTAATGATGTTTGTTTCTCCTAGGGTAGTTATACCTACTGAAATTATACATATTTTTTTCAACTTGTTTCCTTCAGTTGGTCTTGTAGTGTTGATGTAGGAAGCATCATCTCTAAAAATACTTTCAAATATTTCTCTAGCTCACTTGGTGTCTCTTGCAAAGGGTTTAATTGTTGACCCTTAACGTTTAGACCTTAGCCTTATTTATTGGAGTGACTTAGTCTATCAAACATTTATCTAGAGAAGGAAGAAAAGTTCTCCAAATATTTTTTTGCACACATAGTCCTACGATAGGGGTGAAGACTTCTAGATTGGGTTTAGGGATGGTGTAGTATGGTCCTCTTTGGCCCTATTGGGTTATTCTCTATTATTTTGATGGGAGCTTAAGTTTTAGCATTTTGCAAATGCTTGGTCCTTTGTAGCCTTTTTGGAAAGTTGTCCTGAGTAGGGTTAGTGGCCCCTATTCTTGGTTGTACAAAGGTGTGATCCTTTTCAAAAATTACCTTTATTTATTAATGGTAAGTAAAGGTTTTTTGAAAGGCTCCCAACCCTTTTGCAAACAAAAATAATTATTTTCATAATTAATTTATAGAATATTTAGATATATATAATAAATTTAAATATTTCAATTATATTACTTTAAAATAAAACATATTGTAAAATACATAATTTTAATATATAAATACTCCATATATTAATTTAATATATAATTAATAAAGGTTTATTTAAATAGAATACATCAAAAAATGTATAATTTAAATTTATAAAATATCATATATCTATTTGAATATAATATTTAATTATTATAAATGACCATCAATTTTTTAAATTTTTTGTGGATATGCTCATCCCATTTTTTTTATAGTTAAACTATGGGATGAGGGCCCACACCCTTTATTAAACATAAAAATAAAATACATCAATTTGTCACTTAGAAAAAAAAGGAATAGAAAAGAATAAGGGTTTGAGAAGAATGGAGCCTAATAAGAGTTGTAGGAAGAAAGAGGAAATATAGAAACTTAGTCAACTTACAATAATCAGCTCTTAAGAAAAAGGTGTATAGCCATCCACATGATTTCAACTAAGTTCTTCTAATATTCCTAGAGAAGAGGGCATCCATGGTCCACTGGGAGCCCTCCTCCACTGTTTATTTCCCTTTGATACATAATTTTTTAGCCTTGATTTTCTTCCCACCTTTCGCTTTGAGCCACCACAATTAGGTTTCAATTTTTTGCTCGATGTTTGAGCAATCCCAAGTTTCCTTGGTGGCTCCAAAAATATGTCATTGTCAAAACAATCACAAATCTGATCTTCAATGTCTTCCATAAAAGGGAAATTACCATTTGATTTAGAGTCATCCTCCTTCACCCCTTAAGGGCCTTCAGGCACATTATCTTGGGCAAGGATTGTAGGGAAGGGGAAGGTTCTTGAGGCTACTCAAAATCTAGCTTTGAGGCAAGAAGGGAGTCCACAAACATACCATGATTGCGCCAAATAAAATCTGCATCTAGAAACCCAACCTTCTTAACCCAATTTTTAAGCCTAGCAGATCTGGAACCATCTTGACGATGGAAATAAAAAGCCTCAATCTTGTGACCCAACATATTACAATGAAAACAGTGAAAAGGAAGGCCTTCAAAGTTTAAAAAGTTGTGTCCATATGCCATGAGAAGTGTAGACACTCAAATTTTTTCCTCACAATCATCCTATTTTTCGTCCATTAATTAAAGGGATATTATTATCTATTTAATTAATTCATTGAATACTTTTCTCTATTCA
Source organism: Sequoia sempervirens (assembly GCA_007258455.2). Taxonomy (NCBI): domain Eukaryota; kingdom Viridiplantae; phylum Streptophyta; class Pinopsida; order Cupressales; family Cupressaceae; genus Sequoia; species Sequoia sempervirens. Next base: position 35,909 of record VDFB02043753.1, read on the forward strand.
TTCATTAATTCGCTTAAATCATTATCATATTATAAGCATTATCCATTTGCATAATCATTATTTCATCATTTATCCATTTCATATTACTCCATTTGCATAATCCACTAAAATATCCATGCACTCAATTCACAAATCATTAAATCATTAATCTTTTTATTCATTTATATATTCCATTAAATCATTTGCATTTATAAATCCATTTATATCATCCATTAATTCGCAAATTCAGTTTATTCTAAACTCCTAAACCTACATCATATCATAAAGCCACTCATTTATCTCTCTCATTTCAATCAATTGCACTTGATTAAGCAATATGAGATAATTGTCAATTTCCCTACTTCACTCTTTTATCCCACATTTCTCCCGTAACTCAAATCTATCATGAGGACATCTATATAAACCCTCTCTTCTCACCAAAAAGCATATGGAACTCTGATCATACAATCCTCTTTGTTGTTCATCATAACTTCTTATTGCACTTGTGCTTGTGAAAATCTGAGAGCACCAAATGCATAAATCAAGATCTTGGTGAATAGGAGAACAATGGAGCGACTTTTTCTTTTTGAATGCATATGTTTTTATTTGAATAGGAGAACAATGGAGTGAATTTTTCTTTTTGAATGCATTTGTTTTGATTTTCATAGTTTAGTTTTACATTTTTGCATGTGCTTTCATTTAAGAAAGGCTTCATTGATGTTATGTTGAAGTTTTGATTTTAGATTTATAGATTTAAGTCAGCTTTTTGAAATTTCAACATAAACAAAATGGTGAACCCGATGTGAAATTAGTCTATGGCTACATACTTATTTTAGAAATATTTTGCAAGAATATTGCAAACAAAATTATGTTGAATCCAAATATTTTGCAATATTTAAATGTTTTCCCATTATGGTTTAATTGATATTTTATTGTATGGTTGAATATTTGGATGATTATATGAATTTGAAGCTAAAATTTTATCATATTTTTTGTCTTTGCCATGCATTGTTGTGCAAGGGTTGTAAGAAATCTGAATGAGTATTTCCTCATAGTTTATTTTGCTAGTAAATGTGAATCATAATCTTTCATTCATTTGAGGAGTCTACCATCGAGCTTCTCGTGGTTTGACATTGTGTATGCATGTCTATTGGAATGATTTGAATATTATTCCATGTTCTAGAGCTCTTACATAGCATTAATATCATGATGCCATCATTGTTTACAATTCCACAATTTGCATTAATTTCTAGTTACTAATTTCTAGTTGCTAATTTCTAGTTGCTAATTTCTAGTAGTTAATTTGTAGTAACTAATTTTTTAGTATTAGTTTAGATTAATTTTTAGTAACTAATTTATTAATTTAGATTAATCTTAGTAAATAATTTAGTTTAGATTAATTCTAGTTTTGATTAGTTTAGACTAATTTTAGTTTGATTAATTTAGATTAATCTTAGCAATTAACTTAGTTTAGATTAGTTCTAGTTTTGATTAATTTAGATTAATTTTAGTTTAGAATTAATTTTTATTTAGTTTAATTAATTTAGATTAACTTTTAGTTAGTTGGATTACTTTAGTTAGGTTTAAATTAATGTCATTTTTCTTTCTTAGTTTAATTTTGATTTTGTGGCTAATCTTGGGTTTTTTGCAAGTTCGCATGTCAAAGACTTAGAGTGAAAACTTGAATACATGTTTGACAAAGACTAGAGGCTTGAAACTACTAATGAAATTTGGTGCAGGATGTTTCTTGAAGATTTTATTTTTAAAATCAATTGTCTTTTAGTATAAAAAACACTTCAATTGGTGGTTAAAAAGAACTTTGTTTGTCGTGTTTGGTGCACTTGCACATTATGTGTTATCCAAGCTAGTGTTTACATATCCTCTCCCCTTGTGCACATGTGTGATCTTGGGTGACAAGAAATACACATTAGTCTCCCTTTTTATTTTTAGTAGGAGGCTTGCCTAGGGATTTCATCACCCTAGGGTTTAACCTCAAGCATATTTATAGACGGGCTATATCAAAGAGGGGAGAATGAAATTTGTACCCCAAGGAGTGGCTAGCATCATTTGAATCCAAGCCACAAGACCCTCAGTCCACTGAGACTTGCTAGTGATGAGAGTGGGAGTGGGCCTCCTATTTCTCAGGCTATTATAGATGGGCTCTTTGTTCACGATAGTCCCCCACTAGACACCTCTTGTTTTTAGTAGCCAAAACAAATGCTTCTATTTTTTGGTGCAAGAGGTTGGACCTCTAAAGCCATCCCACGTTCTCGATGTTCAAAGTTGAGATAGAAAGTTCCTTGAGATCTTCAGGTCTTTGGGAATTGGAATTTTGGTGTGCCCGAGAAGTGTGTGTCGTGTAAGGGGGAGCCAATGCCACCAAACTTATAAGCTATCCACTTTGAATAGGTGTAGTTGGAGAAATCCAAGTGGGCATCCATCAAATATTGTCTCGACCAGCCTAGGATTTGTACTTGAATGTTCTTTTATTACAACAATCAAACAATATTCACAATAAAAAAACAAACATTTTCAATCATGATCAAACACCACACTTGTCCTATGAATCTCAAAACTTGTCCAAAGATCAAACTCAAAAACATTATGTTTGTTATGTCTTGTGTTTGTTAAAAACAAATCTCAAACAAACATCACACCTAGGAATTTGCAACATCTCAACCTTGCAAACCACCAAAAAAAGTCAAACAACAAAAACATTTGAAATGAACCTATCATTTAAATCTCATGGGGGCATCATCCTTCAGTTATGATCTTTCAATTCTTGCATTTCACCTTGTCTTTACTCCTTTTATTCTGCTTGGTCCTTGCAATATCTTCCACCCTTGCATATCAATCATTGGTCTAACAAACCTTTAGCTTGCACTTAAGTTACTCTTCCTAGGTCTTGAAATCAAACCTTTGGCTATTAATTGTACCCGCATCACTTGAGGTTCACCATCCTTGAGTTAGGGAACATACCATTATCCTTCAGGGAAATCCTCTTAGATTTCATCATCTCCTACATACCCTCTCTTGATCATTTTTCCTTGTGTCTATCCATTATAGCACAAGTAAATCCTTGCATCATAAACAACTTCGAACCTAGAGTTGCCTTGGGCTCTTGCATTCTTATCATATTAGACTTATCATACCATACCATTCTCATATCTCATCATAGAATCATATCTACTTTCATTGCATCCTAATCTTAGGTCTCATACATTATCTTGTCCTAGAATGAAGATCAAAACAATCGCCCATGACCCCTAAACAAGAATAAAAATGTTTGAAGAAGAAGGGAACCCTTGGGGAAAAGACTTTTATGGGCAAGATCACATTAGTGTTGTAGCTAGTGAAACAAATGAAATTGATAATGAAGAAATAATCCAATCCAATATAGATGAAGCACTTAATAATCATAGATTCACTAAACTGCTTATAGAGGTAGTCAAACATAATCCACAACAATACTTCAAGGTCCTTGTTGATGATGGAATCAAACTACCTCCTAATTTTGATATATCCTTACTCACGATGAATGATAAACATGAATCTAGTGAACCTAAGTGTACACAAATAAATAATGAGGATAGAATCAAAGATCACATACCCTTTTAGTTGTAACCTGGTTAGAAATCTTTAAAGACATCAAAACTTGCACCTACAAACAATCCTATTTTGGATGAGCTTAGAGCACTGAGACAAGAATTGGATACTCTTAAGAATAGTAAAACATCATCCCACAAGTTCTCCGTTGAAGATATATGTCCCTATCCTTTTAATCTAAGCATACCAATGCCACCTGTAGACACGTAAAATATACTGAAATTGACATTGTGCATCTGATCCTGACTTACTAACATCGTTTCTTCCTGAGTCATCCCTCAGTCTAACTATTTAATCAAATTCCCCTATCTAATTAAATTCAACATTTTTCGTCTCTTAATTAAATAAATCATTTTATCTAAGTAAGTCAATCTCTTTTGTTAATTAAATCAATCCATCTGATCTAATTATCCCTATTTAATTAAATAATCAATTTATTTGATTAAATCTCTAAAGTCTATTCATTAAATTAAATAAATTAAAAACTTATTTGATTTAATCTAACACCATCCCTTTTAATTAAATAAATCAAAATCCTTATTTAATTAGCCTCTTATCA
>VDFB02043754.1:0-14906 GCA_007258455.2 Sequoia sempervirens
TCTCCAAAAGTGGATAATTAGACCCATTTCACATGTTTGACAGAAGTTTCTGTAGATCTGGATACCCATTTGGCTGAAACGGGTTTCAGAGCAGTTTTCCAGATCTGGGACTAAGTCACTCAGCTTGGCGTAAGTGTCCCAGTTGGCCAGAAAATTAGATTTTCCAAAATTTCATAGACATCTGCAGTCTTCATTCCAACCTCTACCATTTTCTAGGTGGACTCTTTCTGTTTATCCTTTCTATCTTGTTTTATATTGCATTCAATTTATCATTCTGTATATCACACTATGTTTTCAAACATCTTACATTTTATTAGTTTTGCATTAATAATCAATAGATTTTATCAGTTTATTTCATTTGGGACATTACATTTACACATATTTCATTCATATTTGCATTACTTTTGAGTGGGGACATTACCCATTTTGGCCCACCTCTCTCCTTTTAGGTGCAAAACCCTAGAAGTGTTAAGGAGTCTTGTGGTGCCAAAATCATTGTCCACAAAGGCATTTAAAGCTCATTGTAAAAAGTGTTTTCACACTTATGAGAAAATTATAACCCATAATATGGTGCTTTACTTTATGCTTTAGGACCAACTAATCTTCTATTAGGTTTAAAATTAACTTTCAAAGTTGGTTAAAATTAGACGCACATATCCTCATTTTGCAACATCGGTTTAAAATTGAACAAAACAATCAAACACTTCCATTTGGTGCTTAAAATGAACTCATTGTGCTTTTCAAGGTTAAAATTAATGATTTTTCTTTTTGCTTTCTTATACTTGTAGTGTGCATCCACTCACATTGCGATTCATGCAATCTTGGGTGAAGAGAAACACTCAAGTATACGTTTTCTTTGTGTTGCTTGAGAATACTTGAAGTGTATCCTCTCCCCTCATGCCTTTTGGAAATCTGGGATAGTGAAAATCATCTTGAGTTTCACACATTGTTTTACCTTTAGAGGGTTTGCCTCCCAAATTGTGAGAGGGAACAACCCAAGTGGTATGTTCATTTTGATCCGCTATATAAATAATTTGTGTGACAAATTTCATTAACCACTTGGTGTGGATGTTCTATACCAAAAAAATTATCCCTTAGTATCCATGAGATGTGTAAAAACCCTTAGATCTTTCTAAGGGCTGAGAGACCTCTTAAATAAGTGAATCTCTACATGTATAGACACCAAGTTATCCCAGAAACACTAATTAAGAACCCTTTTTTAGTAGTAGACAACCAAGTTCATTTTTGAATCCTATTTTAAAGTAGTGAATTGGAATAGCATCGTTCCAAGAAGTTACTTACCATGTTTGGTATTTGGTTGAGGCAATAAAGCAAAGAGGGAAGGGACTCCTTTGCTTGGCGTGTCAAGATGGTACATTTCCTTGACATAGCCTATTTGTCCATTCCATCTTCACGGATTAATCATCTATTAGGGGATGATGGTAAGCCTACTAAGAAATATGTACCCACTTGAGCTAGGGATGTTATATTGCTTGTGAGTCATTTTAATACTTTGCTTGGTTCCAAAAAATTTCAAACACACATCAACATGATTTATCAAATTTCAAACCCTTTGGATCAAGTATGGATTCCTTTTGAAAATTCCTAATATTGTTACTTTTCCTAATGATTTTATCCTTAGAGGCTTCTAAATATTTAGACTTATATCTAAATCCATACTTTCCAAAGTTAACATAGGGAATTATGGCCTTAGCTTTTTTATTGTCACATAATGTACTTTGTGAAATGAAGGTTGCTTAGACATAAACATTCTAGTTTGAACATTAATTAAGACTTTCTTGACGTGGTAATGAAACAATCTCACTTACGCAAAGATTAAATCAAATGGATACCCCACATTGATGTATGTTCAAACATTGACTCTCCAAAACAAGCAAATTGAGACAAGGAAATTATTGCAAAACATTGAGTCCAAATTCTATTGTGAAAATAATTGAGTTCTATTGTCAAAATCATTGAGTTCTTAAGGTTTTATCACTTTAGAGGTATAGCATGTTTCTCACCATCTTGGTCTTCCAAAAAAAAGGTCCCTTTAAGGTTAAACATACTTTGGGACAAAATATTTCATCCACCTTCATCATATTTCACAGTCCACTTCACTAATAGCTTTAGAAACTTTTGGACACATCAACACTTTGGACTTAGGAATTTATCAAACTAATCCCCTAACTTAGCTACTTTTTGTGTGAAATGGATCCTTTTCCATACACTTAGTTGATTTAGTCACCACATTTTTGGACTAGTTTATTTTGAAGGTCACAAGTCTACCTTAAAGATTTATATGTTCATTAACACCTTTTATCCAAGACATCAAAGCCATCATACCTTTTTTTCTAAAAGTTTTGTCCATAATTTTACAAAGTTTGTCCCCCATATCACTCACCCCTTTCATCATCCACTCGCATAATTGGTCCAAAAACACCTTAGAGGTTCACTTTTACAACAAGGTAAAAAAACAAGAAAACCATGGAATATAAACTTGATTCACACATTATGAGTGATCTAAATCAACCAAACTATCAAAACTTTACAATACCAATTGATTATCAAAAATCACATTTATTCAATTCACACACAAGTTCATTGTATCCTACAAACCTCAATGATAAAACAAATGTGAGCATTCCAATCTAAATTTCGGAACACCTTTCCCTATGGTAGATTTAAATCAAAGTCAAAACCTACAAATTTATCAACCAAATGATCAATACATGATTCTTCAACAAATCAACATTATCCCATCAAATCAATACATGTCAAATGTGAATATACCAAATACAAACTTACCAAACATGAACATATCAAATCCATACATGGTAAACTATGGGATAGATATGTTTTTTAATCACATCAATATTGTTCAAAATCCAATCAATATATTGACAACTCAATTCATTGATCCAAATCAAGGTAACGCCATGCAAAATCAAGGTTACCTAAATCAAAGAAGTGTGTTTCCCAACCACAAAATGCTCAATGCCAACCTATGATGATAAATCTAAACATCACCCCAAAATAGGGCATTGTCCAAAATCAATTTGTTTGTGATCCCATACAAATACCACAAGTGTATACTCCAAATATTCTTTCATCAACAACCAAATCAACTATATCAAGGGTGTCAAAATCAAAATCAAGATCAATTTTTGTGACATCAAATTGCTTCACTTACCAAAATAGTTCATTCATTGTACCAAGAGGCGTTTCCACCCAAAAATTGACACACTCCCCCATTGGTTAAACCATGTCATCAAAACATGGAGTTGTGGTCACAACCATATCAAGAACATTATCCTCAATATCAAGAAGTTGGATATCAAAATCAACAACCTCAACATGATCAATCACCACATATCCAAGATGAATCACAACTAGATCAATCTCAACAAGCACAAATCTCACAAGATGAAAAATGTGAATACACTCCTTTATGGGAGCCAATCAAATCAGCATTAAACACATTAGTCCAAGCAAAACTTAGCAATCTTCCAGAATCATTAAATGGGGGTGAACCTAGCATCAAGTTCTCATGGTATGATGATAATGCTTATTGTGAATACCATTGCACAAAAGTTCATGACACATTAGATTGTATCAAACTCAAAGATCTCATCCAAGACCATCTTGATCAAGGAAAAATAATTGTTGAGGACAATGATCAAGATTCAACCACTAATGATAGCAGTGACAATCTCTCCACCATAATTATTGAAAACAATGATCAAGATCTATCCATCAATGAGAACCTTGAAGATATTTCTACCACATCCAATGATCAAATCAACATACATCAAGATTCACTTTTTAATCATGATCAAAACCCATTAGCACTATCCAACAATGATCCATTTCAAGAAGTGTTAACATCATTTGATCCTATGATTGAAAACATTGACAATATCCCCACCACCATGTTTGAGGACAAAATTCAAGATTCATCTTCCAATGATCATGTTGACAATGTCTCTACATCACCTAATAAGTTAGAGGACATATCTCAAGAATTTTTTCCAAAGCATGATCAACATATTTCACCAAAGTCTAGCAATGGTCCTTTCCAAGACATATTAACATCCTTTGATCTGATGGTTGCAGATATTGAAGGAATCCTCAACTCAACACTTGATCAAAATTCACTTGGAGATCAAGAAAATATTGAGCCACTACCCATTCATAATGAATACATTCAAGAACCCTTTGCAAACAATCCATCTTTTGAAATTGATCCATGCCAATAACATGAACTCAAGCATATTGAAGATAACACCACACAAAGTCAAGATCAAGAATTTGTATCTCCAAGATACTACCATGATCTAATGGGTATTCTCTAATCCATACAATATGTCGCAAGTAATGATCATATTCATATATCACATACTCCTCCATCTACCCATGAGATGCTTACTCCTAATGGACATGTAGATGATCTTCATCCAAAAAATGAGTCTCATACTCTTGATATCATTACCAAGTAAAAAGATTCTCCTACTCTTAATATCTTTACACATGATCAATGCATATCAAAATCCATAGATATATCAAAAATTGATCATGAAGAAGACCTCTACATGGATGGTAAATCAAAAACATCATTTGAAGAGCAAGAAAAAATGGATCATGAGGAAGAATCCTATATGCATTGTAAAGCATCAACACCTTTTGAAGAAGCATCAAAATCAGACACATCCTCCATACAAATTGAATAAAGTGAGCATGAGGATATCAAGCATTATCAATAATCAACAAAGCTAAACAATCTTGAAAAGAAAGGAAATGGTTTGTTAGCAGTAGAATCAAAGTATGCTAGTAATAATCCCATAATATTGGGGGCAACTTTATCTAGCACAAACACCAACATGGGGAGCACGAAGAGTCCTTATGATGAAATATCTACCAACACTACAACCATTCATATCATGAATCATCAAGCATGCATCTTTCCACCCCCTAATTGGGAGCAACCACAAGAAAGAGGTCTATATCAAAGAAAGAGAAATTTTTTAAAGCAAAGGAATTGGAAAAGAAAATGGACAAGAAAAATTCAAATGGACACCAAATAAAAATAAATAAAATCATCCCTATCAAACTCCATTAGTCAAAGAAACTATGGGGAAAAATCAAAAAGGGAAGTTCATCTATCAAAATTATCCATTGACTGTAGCTAGTGACTTTAGAGGTATATGAAATTTGGTCTGATTGAATTCATATACCCAATAGCGCCGCCAATATCCCAAGTTTGAAGATCAAGATTCTAAACCTTGACCAATCCATCTCTCACTATCCCTCAATGCATTCCACCATCCTTGTGAAATCCCACCAGTATCCTTCCATTGACCAGCGCGTAGTAACATATTTTGCTGAGACTCTGGGGTACTCATGTGATGTGCATCTCGCCAGGATTGTCGGTCTTCGAGCCGAGAAATCAGGGGTTAATTCAAGCACGTATCTAACAAAAGCAACTCCTCAAAGAATATCATTGGCACATCGCGTATCCTATATCGCACTATGATCTACGGCACGCGGTGGTTCAACGCGAGCATAAACTTTCCAAAATATTAAAAAAAAAATCAAAGAAAATAGTCAAGAGAAAAATTGTCCTACTCCTAGTGAGAAACCACTTTGGGCGCGCTTTGGACAAGTACCATGATAAGAACCTTGGCAAACAAGCATCATGATGGGGTAATCTATGCCTGCATTTAGGGTGAAAGCGTCATCCCATCATAATGATCACGCATTCCGACCGTCGCTATCCATAATAAATCCGCAGTTCATTATCAATCATTTCTTGCATCAGCATCATCTGATCTTGAAGGTTTAGCGCATATTCACACTGCTTGTGTTAAACAACGACGCGGGTCACTAAGTGATCCTATGTGCTCCACAGGCCGAGGCATTTTCAAGGGCATCCTCTGTCAGGCTGTGTTATCTATCACAGATAATCCTTGGCATCCTTTAAAACTACCATCCATCAATCATTCATTTATCCAGCTGCATCCACCCAAATCATTCCATACATTGCTAGACACTAGGGATAGATAGTTACATCTTGCTTTGGGAATAAATCTTGAGCTATATCCTATAACTTATATGGTGATCTAAACATTTGCAAAATGTAAAATCAAATTGGTCAAATAATTTCGCAGCTAAAATTAAAATCCACTAGCCACGCACATTTGGCCGAGAAGATCTCGCAGCATAGAAACTTTAGCAAACGTCAATCCTAAACAATCAATATCAATTGTATCTGCCTTGCAACGCTTCAATGTCATCAAATCATTCAATGGTGATTTGTTTCCAAGCCTGGGCTTTAAAATCTTAATGCATGTATCAATCAATCAATATTTGGTAACTTATTCAGCTTTTATCCTTGCATTTGTTGAGCATCCTCGACAAGTCGCAACATCCTCTTTCGTAATTGGCCTCAGTCCCAGGTCAGTGATATCTGGCTTGGTTTCAGCAAATCCAAATGGTCCTGATATCATCACACATCATATCAAATCATCGAAATCATGAAAATAAAAGCTGGTCAATTAACTAAAAATACATTCATAAAACCTCATCAAATCCAAGAAACACTTGCAAAATCAAAAATCCAAAAACATCAAAATCTTGGCCTTCAAATCCAAAACATTCAAAACATTTTAAAGTTAAAATCCCAAACATCCAAAACACATCAAAATCCCTAAAAAAGTTAAAACATCAAAAATTCAAAAACAGTTACCTTATCGAACTACATTGTCTTTGAGCTTGAATGTAGGCAAGGCCATCACTAATGTGCCTCTGAGACACCCTAGGTTAGTCCTTTAGGGTTCCATCATAATAAATTGATAATCCATCAAGTGTTCATCTCTCATCAATAAACTGGTCAAAGTCATTCAAACTACGTGGTCTTTGCATGTATAACATAGCCAAGGCTCATATTTGATAAGCCCTCGAGGCCCTAGGTTAGTCCCTCTTAGGTCTCAGTCATCTCAAAAAAACCCAAAATATTTGAAAACTCATAAAATACAAAAAAAAATTGAAATTTGAAAAGCCCAAAACATTGGAAAACTAGAAAAACCCTAAACAACCTCAAATAATCAAAAACATAAACATTCACATAAACATTGAAAAATAAAAAACAGTCTCAAAACATTTTTAAAATACCAAAAACATTAAAATATCAAAAAAATCCAGATGCCATCCAACTTCGACTTTCTTTAAGACCGTCTCATCCATAATAAAGCCAGTCATCACCTCACCCCTTTGGTAACACAAATGGAAAAATGGGTACAACAATCCCAGCAAAGTAGAACTAAGCATAAAAATCAGCTCTTGATCATTCGCTAAACATGTCAATCGAACCTTATATCAATGGAATTTAAAACAACCAATCAACCCACCACCCTCTGATAACATGTCCTAGTATGTATCCTTCCTACAATGGGAATTATCATTGGCAATCATTTTGGATATTTATCCTCAAAACACATTACACCTTTGGCAAGAGATATAGATAACATTGACTACATGTTTTGATCTTGACTTATGATTTATCTTCTTGACCCATTTTGAGGACTTCTCAATGATGTCTATCAAAAATATTTAGAGAGAAAGGAATGGGGCATTAATCATTATCTTTTGTTTTTTGTGCTTGTGGGATATTCTTGTAAAATAATCTAGGCAAAAACTTGCTTAGTTGTGTGTAGGGAGGTCGTTTTAAATAAATTGTTGACTATTGTGTATGCTTTTTTTTGAAATATTCTAAACTTCTAAAGTAAATTCCAATGAGGTTTTTGTATGTCAAGGTGTGAACAAGGATTATCCTATCTTTTTACAGATTCAAAGTCCATCACACTAGATACAACACCATCTTGGTTATCAATAACATGATACATTGTGTCTATGTGTTATATCAAAAATAAGGAATGACAGAGTGTCCCAATCTTGAATATGAACAGAAATCGCCAATCTCATCACCATAATCTAATAAAGTCTCGAAGACTCATAGGCTTGTTTGACTTCTAAATCAATCTTAAAATCAATGGTCAATCCATCTTATTCTTCTTATTCTTCTATCTTTACTAACAGTTATATCTAAGTGTTGAATCTATGTGATATATCAAAATATACATGAGGCTACCCATGACTGATGACTATCTATACATCATCAAATCTGTCTTCATCAGACATCAGAGCTTTCTAGTCCTCTTTGAGCTAAATTACTCTCGCACCTTTGTCACAATCTCGAGTTGAAAAATAAAATTTCCACTTGATCTCTCAAAGGGGCAAGGTACCAGCTTAATTCTTTTTGCAGGGGCAATAGTGGGGCATCTAAAAAATCAAGAATTTTTTATGTTTTTGATCTGAGCATCAGCATTAATCCTAAAAGTGTTAGTCTTTGAACAGCGTAACAAGTACCTCGCTTCAAAGAGGGGAAAAATGTAGCCACTAAAAAATGTCCTAAATGGTATTGCACATTTGAATTCAATCACTAACATCATTTTGTCCTAAAATCCATCCTCTATTTGCTTTCTTGATTAAATTAACCTAGTCATTTAATCAAATGCCTCATTTTCACCTATTAATCTAATTGACCTAATTGGATTAATTCACCCCCTCTCGCACTAACATTTCACCCTATTTAATTAAATAAATCAAATTATTTAATTAAAACCTTGTTTCCTCTCATTTTGTTAAATAATCTTTATTATTTAATTAAATGTCATTTTGATCCATGTTTTTCATTAAATAAATCAATAATTTAATGAATATCCTATTATTCTCCATCTTGCACATTCAAATTTAGTTTTAATTACTAAATTGTTAATTTCCCCTCCAAATTCACTTGCATAGGGAATATTCCAAAGAAATATTCTCCTATTTGGCTCCAAAAAGGAATGATTTCTTTCAAACAAACTTTGTAATAAACTTTCAAAGTTGTTACAAAGTGTGTTTGTTTGAATCATTATTATCCCTTGATCTTTCATTGATCCCTGTGATCTTTGATTCTCATCCATTGATGAGAATCTTTGATCCATATTTCACCCTCCTTTTTCATCTTGACCATTAATTGACCAAATTGATCTATGCCCTTGATTTTTCATTTGTTTTCCTATAAATACATCACTATTTGGAGAGAAATGGATCCATATTTTGATATAGAAAACTTATGTTGTTGAAACTCACACTCATTTGCATCTATTTTTCATGTTTAATATCATTTTAGATTAAATCTTCATCCATTTAGCTTAAGCATCCATTAATGGCTTCCATAATAGCTTATTTTGCATACATTTTAGCATAAATTCATAGCTATGGCTTGCATCTTTGAAATTTGTTTATATTTAGCATAGATTGCATCCATTTTATCAAGCATCATATCATTTAGCATTCATCTTTATCATGTTAGGCTAGTTTTATATCATATCGTGTTCATATCTCATCAGTTTCATTGATTTTCTTTAATAAAATCAATTGGAACAAGCTCATATTATCCAAGGGATTGGGAAAGGGTCACCATTCCACATCAATGTGACACCACTCCCCCAATGGGATAAAGTTTTAAGTCTTAGAATAGGTTTCTTTCAAGCTTTCATGTTTATTTCATGTTTAGTTTAATGGTTTTTTAGTTTTGATGCTTTCGAGCACCATCGCATTGGGATCATGGCTTAGTGGATTAAGTATGCCTTAAATTCATAGGGATCTAGTGTATTTATCCTATACTATGACTTTGGTCACAAGTACAAATAAATTTCTATATTTTTTTCTACACCCATACTCCATTGGGCCAAGGGCCCTCATGGAGTCATTGTTGGTAATAGGATGTCATTTAATTGCAATCCTAAACATATTTCATGTATCTCCTAAGTCCTTGGAAAGTGTTCCCCAACACTAGGATTAGAAATAGATTAAATTTGAATGAAATGAACATGTAAATTGACATTTGTAATTATTTCATTAGGAACAAGGGGATGCGAAAATCTACAAGCCGGGAGCAATAAAACCCACATGGAAAGTGGAACCCGCGAGTTCGGTTAATTGTTGGAGGAAAGATAACACTTGAGGTAATGCATGCCAGATCCTATAAGTTGAATTGATATTTTTGTTGGAGTTGATTTAGTTTGAATTCTAATGAGGTAGCTACATTGAGTTAAGCGGGATGATCAATCATATCATGTTTGCATGGGTGAGAGCATATTTCCAGTTAACTGCTCGTTACATGGACTCTGTGGGCACCAAGTTAACCTTGGGTTAACACCTTTACTTTGAAGATATTTACAAGGCATAGTTAAGTGGGGCCCATTCTTGGGTGCCAACTTTGGGGAGAAGCTTAAAAGATATCTTCGAAACCAACAATTAGTTAAGACTTCAGTTTGGAACGCTCAAATGGATGAAGGACTTGGTTTGACATTGTTTTTCACGGAAGAACTCTACTTGCACAAGAATGGCATAGATATTTGTGAGGAGCTTCATCCTCTTGTAATTTTCAACTCTTTGGAGTTTACAATGTTCACAATTGTCTATTTATTGTAGCAAGTTGAAGAGAGTTCTAAGAGATTACTTTTGTGAAGCATGGCACGGGATGTGTGGATTCATGCTTGGACACATTAGAGGTTGGCACAGTTGTGAAGAAGAATTGTTGGGGGAAAAACATCTCAAGCAAGTATTTATAAAGATGGCCACATCTGTTCCTAGGGTTAAATAATAAGAAAGCACTAATGATACAGTAGGGTGGATTTTTTTCGAAGGGTTTCTCCATAGTGATATGTGTTGTGTCCGCTATCTTCTAGTCTTATTCTTCTACAATCTTGCTCTACTTCTGAAATTGGTAATAATGAATCTAAACAGATAATCACATACAAAGAAATTGTAATAAAGAACACTTAATTAGATCTACAGTGACATAGGTTTTACAAAGTATTAAGCTACATAATTACCTCCATTTTCAACATTTGGTATCAGTGCTAATGGTTGGGTAGAGTTTGGGACACCTTTCTCTTCAAAGTTTGAAGGTTTTTGGGTACATGATGGGAGATTTACTATTATTCATTTAGATTTGTAAAAAATTATGTTATAATGTGTTTGGGCTGATGGTTATAGAACTGGTATTAACATAATCTTAAAGGAAAGGCTTGGTAAGAGAGGAGTTCTCCCAGGTGGTAAGGGGAGGGAAGTTGGGTTAAACTAGTTCTTGGGTTAGAGTTAGTGGATTAACCTTTAGTGGTCTTTAACACATGGTTTTGTGCTAGTTGAATTGGTCCATGGTTTTCGAGCTCATGGTTTTGAGCCCATGGTTTTGCATGTATGGATGATCTTCATTCAGGAGATGGTTATCACGATGTCATGGATAGCTTCGTTACATGTTGCAGTGGGAGTTTATTGACAGTGATGGTTTGATATTTATCTTGTTGCCATGTATTCCGATTATCTCACAATTTAGTGGGAACTTTGGTAGGATATAAGTTATCTTCGTATCCTTTGAAGGTTTAACATGCCCACATCTCATGGGACATAGGTATTGTTTGACAAAGCTATTGTTCTTCCTTTGGAAGGATGTAGTATCTTTTAGTTTTTGAGTATTAATCATTGCTTGGAGCTTCATATTGATTACAGGTTGCATTGAAGTTGGCATGGATTGATGATTGAAGCGGTGCTCATGGACACTAGAGAGACTTGGGTTAGGTCGGATATTCCTTATGTTAAGAGATATATGTTGGAAAGGTTACTTGTAAGAAAATATTTTTCAACAATAAAGACCAAGAAGCCTACACCTGGAAATGGATATGATTCCATCATAGACCTGATGAGAAGGTTGTCTATTGTATGCATAAGACAATCTTGTATCCCACTCTTGGTCTACTCGACAGGTAAAATTATCTAAGAAGTTTTTTTTGCCTAATTATTAGATGCATTATTAAGATGTATCTTGACTTCTCTTATGCATTGTTGAGAAGTAAATGCATGATTTTATGTATTTCCATTGTTCTCCTTACAATCTTGGACTTGAGTTGGTTCTAAGTATTTGGGTAGGAGAGGTACAGGAGATAGTTAGTGGCTTTGGGAATATTCCCTTTTTTGTGGGAATGTTTGGCTAAGTTTGATCTACTTTCTGTGAGAAGTTTACATCTAAGTTTTTCCATGTTTCATTATAAGTTGAATGGTTAGATGTTGATATCCTTTCAGTTTGGGAGTGTTGAAGGAGATCTTACTTTGCACAATGTGGCACATGTTAGTGTGGTATAAGAACATGGTTTTATTTGCAGGTTCTCTCTTTGTGGGAATAGTCTTCTTCTTGAAGGTTCTTGTGTTATGAGAGATGTATTTTGCATATCATTGTATGCTTCTTTGATATTATGATAGAGGAGTTAGCCACATCCTCTATGTGAAGTGTTATAGGACTTGTTAATGTTGTGATCTTTTTTTCATATTTGAAATTACCTGTGTAGTGGGAGTTCCATAAGGTATATGTGTTTTGTATGAGAGGGGCACCTCTCTTGGACTGGTTACACTTTACTACAGTGAGTTACTTCAAAGGTTTTTTACCACATGTCTATGTATGTTGTTACCTTGGAGTCTTATTTTGCAGGATGGTGGATATACAGGGACTTTTTTGTAGATTCGGGTTGCTATGTTGATAGCATGAAGTTCTACCTATGATAGTTTTGGATGAGCTAGCAACTTGCTATGGTTGTTATTCCAATTTGGTATGAGTTTGGCAATCACTCAGAGTCTTTTGTTATCATTTAAATTTGATGCTTGTGTTCATGAATAGATTCGTGCAGGTTTCAGTGAAAGAAGAAATGGTTACAAAGACTTGGAAAAGATATTAGTTCTTGGTGTAGGAAGGCCATTGGCTTTGAGTCCTGTACTTGATTTATAATAATGATTCCTTGTTTAGAATAATTGCAATGTATAAGTCAAGTGGGAGAATGTTGGGAATAGGATTCCATTTAATTAAAATCCTAAACATATTTCATGTATCTCCTAATTCCTTGGAAAGTGTTCCCCAACACTAGGATTAGAAAGAGATTAAATTTGAATGAAATGAACATGTAACTTGACATTTGTAATTATTCCTAAATGATAGGAACATGTGGGGATGTCCAAGAAGACCTCCTACAAAATAGGAGCACACGGGGCGCCCACATGGGAGGTGGGACACACCTTGAGTTCAATTAAGTTCTAGTTGGAGGAAAGATAACACTTGATGTGTATGTAAAGATCCTAGAAGTTAGGGATTGATATTTACATGATTGGAGTTCAATTTATTTCAGTTTAGTTTAGTTTAGTTCAATTATCTTCAGTTGCATGTAGTTAGTTTGAGTTGAATGCCAGTTGACTTCAATTGACTTGAGTTGCATGACTAATGACTTCAGTTGCATGAAAGATAACAGGTGGACACATTCAGTTAAGTGGGGATAATCAATCATGCATATTGTTTGCATGAATTGATGAAGAGATATGTTTCTATTAACAAAGATTGACTTGGACCCACCTTGGGCACCCAAGTTGAGATCTTGGAGTTAACACTTTTGCATGAGAAGAGATTTACAAGGCTGAGTTAAGTGGGGCCCATTCTTGGGCACCAACTTTGAGGAGAAGCTTACAAGATATCTTCAAAACCAACAATCAATTAAGACTTCAGTTTGGGATGCCCAAATTGATGAAGGGCTTGGTTTGACATTTTTTTTCACGGAAGAACTCTACTTGCACAAGAATGGCGTAGATATTTGTGAGGAGCTTTATCCTCTTGTAATTGTCAAATCTTTGGAGTTTACAATGTTCACGAGGAGTACATGCACATTGCAGCGAGGGTGAGAGAGATTTTTAAGAGTACTTTTGTGTGAAGCATGGCATAGGATGTGTGGATTCATGCTTGGACACATGAGAGTTTATTGCGGGTTGTGAGAGAATTATTTAAGAAGAGGAAAAGAAGCATCCCAAGCAAGGATTGATAAGAATTATTGTATTGTTCTAAGGTTAAATAATACAAAGCACTAAATGATTTAGGTGGGTGGAGTTTTTTTTACCGAAGGGTTTCTCCACAGTATATGCTATGTCACTTCTATCTACTGGTCTTATTCTTCTACAATTATCTGTCTACTTCTATAATTGGTAATAATGAATCTAAATAGATAATCACATACAAAGAAATTGTAACAAAAAACACTTAATTAAATCTATAGTATAATAGTTTTACAAGTTTTAAGCTACAATATTACCTTCAATTTTCAACATATGGGATATAACGTTAATGCTATTTATTGACATATATATATACATATATGTATGTATGTATGTATGTACATGTATAAGTATATATCTATATATATACATGGTACTAAATAGAGGCCAAATTGTATATATGCTATGCACGCATTATAGGCCGAATAATACATATGATGATATAAGATAAAATCCAATTTATATGCAAAAGTAGTATGCAACAATAAAGGCCGATATGGAAGTAAACCATAGTCGATGCCATATGGAAATAAATCTTTATTACTAAGAAGCAATTTACTCCAAACTTGGTACACTTATATCTATGATGTAAAGCGATGGAATATAAATCCAACTTCATAAAGTTTTATGAATGCATGATAATAGGAAAAGCGAACAACAAGGCTTGAGTTGGTCAAAGCACCATTTATACGCTATTGTTATGAAGTGACTCATCTTTCCTCTGTTGCTCAATAAAAACTATGACCAAGTTGACATAGTATAAGTGTTCCCTGTTAATAGAAGACTGTTTCAAGAGAGTTAAACCATGCCAAAGAGTTAGGAAAGTTGGCACATAGATGACACCAATATATGAAAACTCTATAATCTATAGAATCTATTTTGGTTGCAATTCAACTGCCATCATTTGGGCATGTGCACCTTTGAATTAGTCTTTA